>JARJLU010019806.1:0-50256 GCA_030272975.1 Sparidentex hasta
TCTGCACGTTGGAAGGAAGTTGAAATTGAGCTACTAGAAGGGATACCTATTGAAGCTACTATTGCAGATAATGAACTGTTAAATAAACAGCTGAACATAAGCAACCCTTGGTTAAACATACTATTGAGAACTTGGCAGGAAACTGCGAAACCTTGTAATTTAAATGATTCAATTAAACTACTGCGATGGTGTGCTTATGACACCGAATTCATTCCAAACAGATCTGATGGTAAATTAAAAAAATGGGCTGCCAAAGGTCTAACAAATTATTTCTCATTTACGAAGGAGGGGACATTCCATAGTTTTGAGTACCTAAAGAAAAGATACAATCTTGAACAAAAGGATTTCTATAGATATCTTCAAGTTAGAAATTACTTTAACCAGAATCTGAGACCAAATTTAGGTAAAATAGAAACAGGAATTCTGAAAATTCTTTTGTTGGTATCAGAATCTCCCTGTACTAAGATTATCTCTAAACTATATAAAGCTATACTTCATCACAAATCAGGAAATACCTGGTATATAAAAGAAAAGTGGGAAAGAGAGGGCAATTTCATTATAACAGAGGATGCTTGGAAAAGAATGTGTCTCGTACAATGGACTTCACCCTGCTCGACTATTTGGCGTGAGTTCGGTTGGAAGAGTGTAATTAGGTTTTTTATTACACCTTTACAAAAAAGATATGGGGGAGGGGGTTCCAGCTGCTGGAGACAATGTGGGATGGACAATGCCAATCATTTCCATGTTTTCTGGAATTGTCCAGTCATTGTTCCTTATTGGCAGGAAATCCACAAACATATTAACAATGTATTTGGAGTCCATATCCCTTTTACAATTGATGCAATTTATATGGGAGACATTCAATTTGACGGATGGAGAAATAACGATAAAAAGTTGGTCCAAATTCTCCTAGCTGGAAGCAAAAAACTTATTACAAGAAACTGGCTGAAACCCCATCTACCCACTATAGATGAATGGATAGACATGATTTATGAAATTTATGTAACGGAGCGGCTGTCATATTCCCTTAAAGTCCAGAAAGATAGATTTTACATAATCTGGAGTAAATGGACTGAGTATATCAAACCTATAAGAATGGACTTCTCCTAAATTACTGAAGAAAGGTCAGGAAAACTGTTCTATTGACCTAGGTTTTTTCCTTTCTTTCTTTCTTTTTTTTAACCTGAACCGATTTATTTTGTTAAATTGCTACACTGGCATTTTGTTTTCTATGCCTCTCCAATGTGAAAGCCTCCCATGTTCCTTTTTGTTAATAGTTCTTAACAATGTTACATAAAATGTTAAAACATCTGAAAGAGCTACATAGAAATATACGCAGGTAATCTGTGACTATTTATATGATAATGTCATTGTATACATACATGTGCTTGAGGCTGTTTGTAACAGACTGTGGCATTGTCATTTGTAAATGCTCTTTCTAAATAACAAATTTTAAAAAAAAAAAGAAAAAAAAAAAGGTGTCAAATTCAAAAGTGCTCTCTCTCTCTCTCTCTCTCTAGTTTGTATGTTTTCTTTTGGATCCTTTCCACACAACAAACAGTGTTGCATGATGAATCTGATAAGTTTTTTGAGGAATCTAACCCAAATCAGGAGCTCGTGCTCTAGGCAGCCAAATCTCCTGTTGTCCACAGCATTAGCATCCGCATCACATCCTACGTTTCTCCAGCCCAGGGCCTCAGCTGTCTCAGTTTCATGAGCTGGCAAGACTGATCACAGGCAGTGACTCACCAGCCACTTCCCCAGCCTCTTCATCACTGACGGACTGGTAATCTGGAATTTGGGCAGATGCCAGAGGGGCTGCCGGCCCCCATGGAACATTCGGGCTGGCCGACCAATCACAGAGTGGCCCCGAGATAACTTCTCTCGGCCCCCTTTCAAGCGTCAATAAAGATCTCACACTAAATTACAACCAGATTTGTTCAATTCCTTCACGCAAATGAACATTGGCAATCTAACCTAATCTTACCCTCTACAGTCACAAATTTTTATATCAGTCTGCCTTGTTTTGTAGCGAAATGTCTTATTCAGATCTTCAAAAACGTGCATGGTTCGAAATAAAACAAAACTACCTGCATTTTTGTATTTGATTATTTGGTTGCAAAAGTTAAAATGAAACAATGCCTTCAGGGAATTTGAAGACTGAATCGATTGATTGGAAGTTGACTGAGATTAAGCTAGCAAAAAAGGAATTGAGGCATCAAGAGACACAAGGGGCGAGCAGAGAAAAAAGAGAAATCTCAGAGAGCACTGTTGGCTGGCGGTGAAAAATGCTGCAAACTGACTGAGTTGCTTTTAAAATCAAGTGCAGCTTGAGCTAGCACTAGTGCTCATACTGCTAGTACTAATGTTAGCAACACAGCTGAGCCAGCACACCAGAGAGAAAGACAGGACAGTGAGGAATATGAGCAAGAGAAAGAACAAAACGAGCAAGAGGAGGATGAAGTGGTAGACATGGATAACTGCATGACGGTAAGACATGTTTTTATTATGGAGCGGCTGGCTCTGATTATTTATTAATTTGTTTTATGCATCGAGGTTGTGCATTGTTCTGGTGCAGTTGTTTATAGCATGTAGCATGTATGGGAATTGTCAATTTTGAGCTGTCAAAAGTGCATGCTCTGTATGTGACTCAAAAGTTAAGCGCACCCCCCCGCGCTCCGCTGGTGGGCCACTGGTGGGTGAAAATGCCAGGGCCGTTTTTTGTTCCCAGTCACTGCACTTCACCTACTCCTGCAGTAAACCCAAGTGTCTGGTGAGATCTGTCCAAGTGATCACTTCTCATCTCAAGACCCTAGAAAACACCTTAGCCTCAGCATCTGTGGCCTGTGCCCAGTAGTGTAACATCATGGTGATAGGCCCCAGTGCAAATATTTTTTTATGCCCCTAAACAAAAGCGCACAGTCGTGCGCACTGCATGCACATGCGCGCACACACACACACGCTTAGACACACGCACAGCCACTCGGGAGAACTGCTATTGCAGGGGTGGACTGGCCATCGGGAGTAACAGGATTTTTCCCGGTGGGCCGATCAATAATGGGCCAATGGACAGCCATTTTATTTATCTATTTTTAATTTTTTTTGCTACACCTAGACGTTTCTCTATCGACACAGTCAAGAACGTGAGAGATTGGTGAAAAAATAAAACTGGGCTTCAGCGTCAGTCCGAGGAGGACAGCCACAGGGCCAGGCTGCCTGGTGGAGGGAGGAAGAAGGCTAGAGAGGAGCTTGAGATACACATGCAGGGATGGGTGATCAGCAAACGGGCACGCCACAAGAGAGTGCTCCGCAAAATGATCAGGGCGATGGTGAAACAAATGTTTGCCACCGTGAGTGACAGCAGAGATGAGAAGTTTGCCTTGAGTGCTGGTTGACTAAATCTTTGCCCCCCTGTTATGCAAGCTCTAAATTCCCTCAGCAGCAAAAATTTCATCCTAGTTTAGAGTATAAATTCTGAAAGGCAAGGACATTAATCTGGTTAGCCTAATTCTCCCCTCACTAGAATGTAACGAATAAAAAAAACATCTGCTCTGTTTATCTTAACAGAAGAGTTAAAACGTGATGCTCATGTTGAACTGGTCAGAGATCTGAATGTGAAATACGACAGCAACATCTTTTACCAATACAACAATGCTTTTTCCAGTAAAGCGGCCCTCTACATCTTGCATTTAAACACCCTGTAAACCGTTCAGCTTTGAACGCATATACCATCATTATGCTAATAGGGGGTTCCTAAGAACCTGCTGCAGTGTAGGCCAGTTGCACTCCCTCTGCCCCCAGTTGTATTTTCCACCCCCGACAACTCAGCCTGAGAAGCCTGAAAAGCCCGCAACCCTGGATAACTTCCCTCCTCCCTGCTCTATGGGTGACAGGTCGAAAAAGTTGAGTTGCATAACAGAATGTGTAAAGGGTTAGGGTTAGGGTCATGTAAAATTCTAACCAAGAATGCAGAACAAAATGTCAAGGTTGCACACTGAAAGCTGGTGTGTTGACTGAGAGTCAGGTAAGAAGGATAGGTCAGAGGCAGGCAGGGTTGAAAACAGCCACAGCCGCTCAGGTGTGGTAAAGATTTGGTGGGAATGATTGGTTGACAGGATTGAGCAGGTGAGCAATAATGCAGAACTGTGACAGCAAGCCCATGCAATAATTTCAATTAAAGTTTCTGTAATTACACATGTTGCATTTTACTTTACATCTGCAGCATTTGCAAGGATTCTCATCCTGGTCAGTGTGCCACCGCAGGCTAATTACCACCTGGCTCACTCGCCCCCATTCCATCCTAAGTTTTCTTATCATCAGACTCACTTTCAGCTGCCAAAGCAGTCTATGTCTATTTAACATGGTGTCGGAAGCTCTCTGCTGGATCCTATTAAATACTGTTACTTCCATCAGTGCTTCATCTCCCTGAGATTTTTCACAAGACCCACCACAGGACAAATTCGTCTCTGTCAAAGCTAAAAGTCCTTGGTGTCTCTTATTATCTCTCCTTGGTCACCTAAACTTCACTGTGAGTGTGATTTTACAATGCCACTCCTTCATCTACAGCAGGGGTGGGGAAGGGCCATATACAGCAAGACTGTTTGGTCCGTACATTTATAATGTACCTCACATCATTTCAGAGCATTCTGATGTGAAAATAAACAAATACAGCCCTCTAAAATCTCATATCAGCTTCAAGTCACTTGAAAAATGAGCTATGTTCAGCCTGCTTTTAAAAGAAAACTCCCCATTTCAACTCAACAACTTCACCTCAGATTGATAGTAGACAGCCTTATATGAGAAAACTCAGATATGTCATTTTAGAGTGATTCAAAGCTGATATATGAGATTTTATTTCACATCAGAATGCTCTAGAATGATTTTTAGTACATTATAGGTTATCTACTGCTGAAACTGCTAAACATCAGTGAATATAAAAACCAACAGGAGCAGAAAATTAATTGGATTAAAACGCATCATCTGAAAGGATGGGATAATAATATAACAATGTAGTAATAATATAATAATAATGTTATAAATACATATACATATAAACCAATTATAATAATTGTCATCATTAGAACATATATAGATCTACATGGAGCATATTCAATTGGTTCCGCTGACCCTTTCCAAATAGGGAAAGCGGTTGTTAAGAAGGGTCCAGGTCCACTGGTCCTCGGCCCTCCCAACCCAGCCCAGAGAAAAGCCACAGTACCAAAGGGTAGTCATAATAAAAACATAAAATAAAATAAGAAATTAAAAAAAATAATTCCTAATAGAAGTCTCTCCTGATTGAACTAGTAATGTTGTGTTTATATCTTGCTTTTGCTCCTCCTGAGAGGCCAAAAAATCAGCTAATTATAAGATCTAACATGTTCTCTCTGATCTGTGTCTTGTATTGACTGTTGTCTTGATGATAGCTTGTCTCAGTCCATCATTCACTGTCATATGTATTGTCATAAATAATCTGTGGTCTTTTTGTGGGTTTCAGTTTTAAAGGGTGGTGTAATTTAACACCTCACAATGTGGGCCTTGTCACGGCCTGTGGTCACAGGTGGTAACAATTTAAATGATGGTGATATAGGGCTATCCAGGGGAGGTATACGCTCTACATAGTGCCATTCTACTTTTCATCTTGAAAACTTTTGATTGAGATCAGACAACTCAGAATTGACTTAATTACTTGTAAGGTGTCAGACCTAATAAGCATCATCTCCATGTCTGAAGATTTAATGAAAACTTATAATCTTAGGTTAATGTCAAGTAAGGCCATCAAGATATACTGATAAACTGATATCTGTGATATATACTGATATATACAAAAATTATGATATAATCATATTTGTAAGTGAAATATTGATATTGTGTTAATAAAACACATATGATAACATGTTAACAATCCTCTTGAGTAATTTTCATTTTCGCTTTGTCACAGTGGGCGACAGTAATCCATCTTAATGCTGGTTGCCACTAGCCATAACACAGAAAAACAAAGAACATGCAATCACTTGCTAGCAAGCCCTTTTGTGTCAGTGGAGATGACAGATGAGACTAAGACTGCATCTGTAATACTTTTATATTCACTATTAGAATTTGTGAATTGCAGGGGTGATTGCAAAAAAAAAAATCCTGAGCCAGAACTTTTGCCGATGGGGGTGTACGTGAGGGGGAAGGAGCGTGGCAGCGCGCCCGGGCCCCACCCACTCCTACAAGGCGTATCACCTACAGTCAAGTTTTCTTGTTCTTGGTAAGAAATAATGTCAGAGCTACAGTATTGTCAAGGGGGGTCCAGGGGTATGTTTCCCTGGGAGAATTTTTTCAAAAATAGCCCCTTAAATGATACATTCTGGTGAATTTTGTGGAAATAAATGGACAACATTCAAACATGAGATAAACAAACCCAATGTGAGCCAATATTACAGTAGCAAAGGGCTTTAATGGCTACCCACCTCATCCATTCACCTTGGGTATTGTTAAGAACCTCACGATTCGATTTTGATTCTTTAGGGCGCAATTCGATTCAGTATCGATTAAATATCAATACTGATAACGATAACGATTCAGTAATAAGTAGTAATAAACAAATAATTCATTGGAATACTTCTTGATAATTTTTTAATTAAAAAAAGTAATCTTATATTATAAATCTTTCCTCTACGAAGTTCTAGTTCAAATTGAAATGTAAACAAAGGCATAGGATATGTTTAGTTATAACATAGTGTTACCGTAGTTAAGCTGAGAAAGTGCCAGTGTTTCTGGGACTGCATGGTACATTTTTATCTGACATAAACATAGACATAACCGCGGTCCCTCTGCCCTCAGGTGCACGGTGCAGCGGCCAGGGTGAGATTGGCTGTGCCGGGAGTTGACTGTCTCCGAAAGAGCGGTATGTCAGACATGGGCTACCAGCCTCCCCAGCTCTGACGGTGTTTCCGCGGCGCATCACCCTCCGGCCCTCAAGCGAGGACCGGGGTGAGGCCCTTCCAGCTGCTGGAGGTGGGCACCGAGAGGTGTCTGGCAAGGGGCAGCTGGTGGTCAGGGGCCTCTGCTTGCCTGAGTCCAAGTGAAGGTTTGCCAGCACGAGAGCGTCCAAGACGATCATTTTGACCGTTTTCAAATGTACATGTGCAATAACTTTGACTGTATTTTAAACTAGAATAGTTTTTATATAAAGTACATAAAAGACAAAGAAAATATGATATGTTTTACCCATTTCGGCCATAAGCGGTCATAATGACCGCACATCATTTTGTAAATTTACTCGTAAGTTAATTATTATATAGTTGCATTATATCGTCTGTTTGGCACCATGAAAAAACACAAATTGGAGTTCCCACCTCCATGAAACAGCAGCGGAGCTGTTCAAGGTGCTGAAGTGACGCGACTCTGACTGTGTACCAGGGAAAGCCGAGGGAGAATGTCTGCATCCTGAGCACCGTGTACGCAGGTGTGGACACCTTCAGTGGGGCGAAGGCAAAACCAGAGTCTGTGATGTACTACAACAACACAAAGTAAAGCGAGGATGTTCCGGACCAGATTGCGAGGGCGTACTCCGTCAAAGGCTGTACTCGAAGATGGCCAGTGTCTCCTATAACATCCTCGACCTGGCTGGGATCAATGCCCGCATCTTATTCAGGGAGCAGCAGCATATTTTATATATTATATATGAATTACATAATTAAAATATTTCATAATCAAGTAAGTTATTTTTAATTGTTAACTGAATTTTCTCTATCTAAATCTTGTGTAAATATATGCAATAATTATGGTTTACTATGTGCTATGATATGAGTATTGATAAATGTAGCTATAATTAAACTTGTTAAAATGTACGTTTTGTTGTTATTTCGTTTTTTCAAAAGAAAAAAAAAAAGGTCCAAAAAATGGTCCAAATGACGCTTATGGCCTGGAGTTCTATAGCCTCGGATGCCCAGGTGTAAGGACGTGCCTGATGTGCTGCTCTCATATGGAAAGTTGCTGATGCCTTCTATCTTTATTATTATTATTATTATTATTATTATTATTATTATTATTATTATTATTATTATTATTATTAGTAGTAGTAGTAGTAGTAGTAGTAGTAGTAGTAGTAGTATTACATTATTATTTTATTTTTCTTATTTTTCAATATAACGTTTATAATTTTCAGGGAGAAAGAAGTAGCCTAGATCGATCATATTAATATTAATGTCAAAAATGGAGGAAAGAAAAGACAGCACTCAGACAAACACACTGAAGTTCTTTGCTCTATGTGACATTTTGCAAACGTTCAAGTCAAGACACCAAATCACAATACATGTCATTCAGGTGTTCAGGGCTGTGTGGTTTGTCAGACTCTACGCACACTCGAGCTGTTTTTCTCTTTGCAGGCCACAATATTGTGCCAGGGGGCAGAGATACAGGATAAAAAATAGCTGGCGAGTGCTTGGAATATGTTTGATTTGTGCGCGCGAATGTTTTATCGCGCACACGATTTATGGCAGTATTCTATGCCCACATAAATGGGACAGTCTAGCCTTCAGAGCATTTACTGGTTGCATTACCAGATATTCCTGCCAATACCCATACATCACTAATTATGTAGTCCAAAGGGGGGGTTAAGAGGGGTCCAGGTCCACTGGTCCTCGGCCCTCTCAACCCAGCCTAGAGAAAACCCACAGTACCAAAGGGTAGTCATGATAAAAAAATAAAATAAAATAAGAAATTTTAAAATATCATTTGTAATTGAAGGTCCGTGAAAGTGACCAGAAGAGTAAAGTTTGACTGTCAGATCTGTTTGAGCTTCAGGAATTCCAGATTTCCTTTTTAATCCTCCTGCTTGTGGAGGAAGAGGAGAAGCGGCTGGTTTATCTCGGGCTGAGAGGACCGTGGAGAGGTTAGGAGTCATTAATATACACTGTTGATCGCCATATATGGTTTTATTTTGAATTTAAAGGCATTATTCTTATCAAAGTATTTGGTAGATAGTTTTGTTTGTTATAATTATTTATTATTATTAATATATTTATTTATATTACCTCTTAAATTCTTAATGACATGGCAGCTGTCAATCGAGTCAGAACTGCAAACCCAGCTGATGGAGCATGTGGTGGACAGAGGAAACTGGACCGACCCAGATGTCCCACTCAGTGCGTTTACATGCAAAGCTTAGTCGGCTTACAGCCATAGTTCAACTATGCTGCTCAATTAGAAAACTGCAATTGTCCGAGTATACATGCCGGTGAGAAAATCCAATTACTGGCATGTCATACCCCGGTGTACCCATTTAACCTTGTGGTTCTCGGCATTCGAAAAAGATGCCGTATGAAGAACAGAAACTACATCTTTGTACATTTTGTATATAGTGTACATGATCATTACACAAACTAGATGCACAATGGCGCTCTTGCTTGCGGTGATTTCAGAGGGAAAGCTGCTGCCGCTCTAGCTGTGTTCTAGGTGTAATCTAGGTGTGTTAATCCGACTGTGAGATATCAGATCCGGTCCGATTTTAGTCAGACTAAGGTGCATACATGCATTTTAAAAATCCGATCATAGTTGGACTGACCTAGTAATTTGGTTTTCTTGAGTGTCATGTAAACACACTGACTGACACCAGGGTCTTTATTGTGGCATCCCATCCAGCCCAGCAGCACTGCCAGGGACTCCTGCTCAGCCTGTTACTGTACATCATTTGTAACTCTTCTAATATTGCTTTTAATAATAATTGTTTTTGTTAATAGTTAATGATAATCTGTAAATAGTCATTTATGCTGTAATTTTGTAAATGTTAAGACCTCAATAATAAAAGAAAACATTCATTCGCTTTTTGTCCCTGAAAAGTAGCACTTAATGCCGTTTGCTGTTATAAATTGTACTTAAGTTGTAAATACTAAATGGAATAGACATGTAACAATACAACATTTTATTTCATGAATTATAAAAAATAAACAATTATGAACAAATAACAAAAAAGAACTCATAAATTAACTAAATAACAGAAAAAAACATAAGGATTGTTCTCTGGAGAAGAGAAGAGTCTCTCCATACGCTCTGCAGCCTCATGTCCTCCTTCATCCTCCCTCCTCCTCGGCCCTTGCTGGCCCTCCTCCTCCTCATCGTCTTCATCCTCCTCCTCCTGGCCACTTGGCCCTCAGGGATGGAGGCAGTTAGGATGGGGAGGGGGGCACTGGAAGGCCTCTGTCCCAACACCTCATCCATGGAGGCCCAGTAGCAGTGCTGGGCCTCCTGGTGACCCTCTCCTGTCCCTGAATAAATTATGTATTAACTTGCATGGGTAAAAAGAAATATAATTAAGTTTCCACATCATCATTCAAACATGCAGCTACTTTGTGCTTGTTCTTTAAATGGTCCCACTTGTTTCTGGCCTGCTGGGCTCGACCTTCCCCAGCAGACTCATTGTTTCTAGAACTATTCTGAACACAGAGAGAAGCAAGAGAAAAGGTAAACACAAGATCAAATGAACACAGGGATGCAAGTGTGTTACGTCAACAGAAAAAAGAGTTCTAAAACCGCAAAAAATATAATCATCATAAGGATAATCATATACTTAGCTCTTTATTCAAACATTTAACTAGACTTTATCGTTTACAGTCTGGAAATAAAGCAGGGATCACAGCCTGATCTGAATCTGTTCATCTTGGTCCATTTGTGTATATGAAGTAAAAACAGTCTATGACATCTCCACAGTCACAACAAGATATAAGATATAACTCAACCTCTGAATGTCTAGCATTTGAAAGCCTTGAAAGCCTTTACTTTCAAGGCTTTATTTCCAAAGGCGTCAAGCTGAGCATTACCAGTGTATTTTAACTGACATTTTGAGGTTTTCGGTCCGTTGAAGTTTAACATATCTGGTGTTGGATGTTCAAATGAGTAAAAACCCAATACAGACCCAATACTTACATTTAAATTCGAGATCTGCACCACTAGAGGTCGCCATTATTTCTTTCCCTCTTTTTCTCTTCGGGCATGTGATGAATCTTCAGCACGCCACGAAGGATAGTAGCGGTGCATCCACCAGGAAGACGGTAAAGCAGGCAGCATTTGTGGGGAGCATTTGTAGGATCTTTTGAATTGGGACAGCCTTCGCAAGCCATTGTTCCGTAACTGCACTTCAAATGCGCACTCCAAAGGATGCTGCCCTTGAATTAGGACATAACTGGTAGACTTCTCAGCGGGTCGGGCCAGCTCGACAAACCCGACCGGACCCGCAGGTTCGGGCCGAAAAAATAGGCAAATGAGGGCTCCCTTTTTTATATAACACATTTCATAAAACACATGTCTTGCAGGTTGTAATTTATATATTGTTTGTTGTGAATCATCGCTGTTCACGTGCGGTGAAGAGTAAGTCTGGCTGCTGCTTCATGGGGAGGGGCAGACACAGACCTGACCAAAATAATGGTGTTGTGAAATTGTTTCATGTTGAGGCTAACTGACATGCCCTGGAAGGGTTAGCAGCAAGGTTAAAACAACATTTAAACTGAATTAAATTTTTGACATTGAATTTATATGAAATATTCTCCCCATATTATTTCTCACATGGTGCTAACAGTGATGTGGACACTTTTTGGCACTAAGCTTGTATCTATCATCTTTCCAACCTCAACTGGGTAATGCAGTAGCAGTTGCAATATCTTTGTACTTGCCTCTCTCACAGCTTGGTAGGTCACCACTCCAGGTGAGGTCCCACTGGCACATGAGCAGCTCTGCCCCCACCACCTGATAGCCAGGGTAACACTGGTAGGTCACCACAGTGCCCTGAACCAGCTCAGGGTGAGACGAACTCTTCCAGCCGTTAGAGATCTCTGGGAGCTCAGGGCAGGTGTCGTTACGAGCTACTTCTGCAAGAAGCGGTAAGAAAGACAGCAAGACGGATATCAGGAAAAGTGATGTGAGATCTGAGCTTTAAAGGGTGATGCGTATTTTGGTCAGAAACATAATGATGTAAGTGCTAAATACTTTGGTTCATGATGAAATCTTTCTAGAAATCTGTTCAAAATCAGATGATGACTAACATCAGACTTTACAACCATCACTGCTCCCAGTAGACCTCACTGTGCAATACAAACTTTATAGACAACATTTTTTTCATTTTGGTTTGCATCACTGGGCAATTTTCATACTCATATTTATTATCTATTGATAGCAATAAACTGCCATATGACAGTTACACATAGACTAGTTAATTTTATATATTTTTAAAGTATAAAATTATCAAAATATTACAACATTTCATATGAAATACTTCATACTTCACCCATGACAAATTATGAGCTAAACTAAAGCTAAAGTTTTTACGTGAACAAAATGTGACTCTGTTTCAATGATACAGTGGCCTTGAGGGCCTCTGTATTTGAGATTTGAGTCCCTCCCGAGATATCAAGTTAGCAGACTGCTAATTTACGGAGTTTTATCAACCTCAGAAACGACTGCACAACAACAATACACTGCAGTAAATGGATCCAAATATAAACCGCCACCAAAAAGCCACAGATTATGCTCAGAACAGCACCAAACTTCAGCAACAGTACATATAGGGTCTCAGCACATAGTCGGGGGTATTAAAACTTCACTAGCTTAGCTGGATTTCTACTGAAAAGCTGACAAATTTTACCACTCTTCTGCAGCAGCTTCCTGTTTACTGGGAAATCCCGACGAGGTCTACTACTGTTGACTGGGAAATCCGGATGAGTCGATTACCGAGTGCAGTAGAGTTCCACGGCTCATGGATTAAAATGTATGATCATGACTCCATGGAAAATCAATCAAAGTTCATATGTGTCTTACCTGCCAGTTTATTAACAGTTATTATCGAGAGCGGATAAGGAACGGAATTGAGTATTTCTAACTGCGCTCAGAAATCGTCGTGTCAGGGAGAGTTGAAATCTGTTTTTAGCTTCACAATAGAAATCCAGCTAAGCTAGCAGAGGTTAGATGCCCTGAACTGTGTACTGAGACCCTTTTTTTTTTTTGACACTGCTTTTCTTCGTCAGTCTTCTCAATTCTTCTCTTGGACGTGGGCAATAGTGGGGCATTTTTTCAGCTCTGTTGTTGTCTGTCCTCCACCATTGATTACAGTTTGAGCTTGAAAGTATCTGACCAGGTAAGAGCAGGCACTGCACCTGTGAGGTCAGGGAGCACTGCCAAGTATGCGCTGGGGGGGAATGACTGACATTTCTCAGACCCTCCCCTTGGCTCTGATTGGTTGTATTGACCCGAGTGCGCAAGATAATCTTCATATATGAAAACCACATTTGAGATTTTTTTTATATATAAATGCTGTTGTTATAATAAAAGTTGTAATATATAATAAAGTTAACGTTAGGCCATAATCACCAAACTACACCACTCACCTCCATAGTATCAACACTAATGTAGATTGATTAATCTAGAGTTGCAAAGTTTAAGTTTGTATAATTTGCAACTTAAGTCGGCCTGTAAAGATGGACTAGTGAGTCTATGAGTCACCGTGCTTACTACAGTGTAGTATATGTTCCCAAAAATATCTGTAGTCCTGTTTAACCACCTGTTAGAAACCACCTTCTTCGAGACATGTAAACATGAAGGATTAACTAGCGTACTTATCGTCGTAGGAAAAAGTGTGAAAATCTCTTAAGCTTGTGTTAACCACAGACTTTATTTTATGCATTTATCCAAAATCCCATCAAAAGATTCATTGACTTCAAAGGGAACCCAGCAAGCAAAATATGTCATTAAGATGCCTCACTTAGATAAAGCCCCAATTCAGTCAACTGTCTTTAAGCCACTTCTAGCCAAAAAGACCTTGAAATATTTAGGTTCTGTTTTTCTTCAACTGGATGTTTGCTATTTTATCATGTAAGAAAAGACAGCAGTGAAACTGAGATAATAACAAATGTAATTTAATGTCTTGGCTTTAGCACACATTTGTGTCATCACTTTTATAATTAGTTCATTTGTATGTTGAAAGAGTGACAATATTTAATTGTTTTAAGGGTTTTTTCATTGATAGGTGAACATATACATGTACATATTACACGATTAATGTTTCATCATTCAAAATGTCATAGAAATGGAACTATATAGGCTGTGAACTGCCAACACAAAACTTAAAGAATATTGTAATGGGAACAGTTTTATACATTCATGTTAAATAAGACATTGTGCATACTGCTGTAAAGCAAATGTGCAACAGTTAGAGCCAGATCAGAGCTGTGAAGCAAAGCGCATAAGCCAAAGAAATCAACACAGTCCTTTACAGTAAGAAGTTATATCAAATGGTGTAACAGAGTGTTTTTCTTTCTCTAAAAAGACACCTTTTATTCTCCACAAAGTACAACAAGGACTTGCTGTCATTTTTCAAGTTTCTCACTTGGAACCATTTATTACAAATCCCTTTAAAAGATGGTGTAAATTGGAAGGTTTAATCAACACCTCTAATTAGATTACAGCTAAATTTGCACTGACAACCCAGTTTTTACAGTGTTTTAACATTGACACCAGACTTACACATAGATGGCTAATATACAACTTTTTAGAATTTCTTGCTGGGAACTGGACCCGCAAAAATGCTCACTCACTTTTTTAAGGGACTCATCCCCAGGGGCCAAACTGGGGGGGAAAGTGGGACTGATTACCAGGGCCCCAATGGGGGAGGGGGCCCTCGAAAGGCCTGAAATAAAAATGTTGTTCTTATTTTATTTTTTTATTTCTAAGTAATTAGAGTCATAACTAACTTAAAATTGGGAGAATAAATCAGATGAGAAACTTTACTCTTTACCAAATAAAAACATAATGGAGGTAGTCTGAGGCCCCTCTCACCCCTCACTGTACATAATGGTTCAGTCCACCCTTTCATCTGTAGGTGCATGAAGATGCGTCTCCAAACAGCCTAACCAGTGGAGTGGCTGCTGCTTACCAAGACATGTCTTTCCCATGTCTTTCCCTTAAACAAAAGGAAAAGGCAGAAAGGACGAGGGAACACAACTCCTCACAAATTTCTTTTAAAAGAAAAGTGAGCACAGTTCACAGCTAACACAGTTTAAGAACAGTTAAAGCTAATAATAATGTGAGCAGTTGTAAAGATTGAATACGCTATAAACGCTTTTATTATTTGTTTTATGTATACTTTATTTGTATACTTCACTTTGTTGTTTGACTGCTGTTTTCTTTTGTTCCTTTTATTATTACTATTATTATTATTATTATTATTATTATTATTATTATTATTATTATTATTATTATTATTATTATTATTATTATTATTCAACAAATGAGAAACAAAATGGAGAAACAAGGAGCTTAACAGGACTTGGTATTTGTTATTCGGGGGCAGGGCCGTGGTCAAATTCTCTCAATTATCCTCTCATCTCACTCTTAACAAAAAGAAAAGATTACAAGACAGCAGGTGGGAGATTAATGCTGTAAAAAGAGAAGTTAAGTAAATTAAAACAGATGAAAAAGGAATTTGTTTTTACTGGCAGGGGAACTGAAAATTGAATCAGTAAGAGGCTGTCTGGTGTTTTCAGGGCCTTTCCATCAGTGCAGAACTACTCCAACCGCCAGCACGTTATATCTGATAAGAGTTAATGAAATCAGAGAGGGAGGAAAGGCTACAGAATACAGATGATCAACAAAGATGAATAAAGACCGGGAAAGCTTTTATTACAGTCTCTTCATGAATCTCATTGGTGGAATGTAAACACAAGACAGCCATGTGGTCTGCCAAGTGGCCAGGTCTCTGATAATGTTGCTGTCCCAGTGCCAAAAGTGTAATTACTTTGGTGTTTGTCAAAATTAGACCCCTATGCGGAGGGTCTGAACCTGATGCTATGTGCCTGGCAATGAGCAGAGCAATGCCAAAAGGCCTGCCAGATTCCGTTACCCCCACAGGAGAATTCATTTGAGCTGCTGCAAACATTTTCTCTAGGAAGGCATCCCTTGTTTCAAGCCCGAATAAAAACAAAATCCTCATGAGGGCTGAACAGTTGCGATATGGCTAAATCATTATAGCTGAAATTTTTTGATTAAGGTAAAATGTGTGACAAAACAACATTACAATGAAGTAGTGTGATCCTGCCCTGCCTGTTCTGTAGATATAAGAAATAAGTGTTTGTAAAAATAAAACATTGTGATTCAAACAGACTTATCACTAATCATGAATAATGTTGCTCTCTTAATAAAGTGCTGCAGGGATGAGCAGGGGCGCTGCCAGGGATTTTGGGCCCCATGAAAAGAAATCTAATTGGGTCCTTGTATAGGCTGGCAAAAAAATGTGATGCCGTTTTATATAAAACTATGCATATTAGTGATATTTATGACTATCATTACCATATTAGTGAAAAGAATAACATGACAGTTAAGTGGTTACTTCTCACTGTCTCCCTTGTAGTCCCACATGCAGGTCTAATTTATCTCCACAACTGTAGACTCACAGGTCGTGGCATCGGATTTTGGTTAAAAAAATACATATATGAGGCTATATGGTCGTTGTGATTTTAATCTTCTGATTTCCAGAAAATATAAACATCTCTCTGATTGTACTGACAGTCGTATGGAGTCACACAGTCTGCATGCAGCAGGAATGTTCTCCTCTGTTCCTACTGCAAAGCAGGAAGGTGAGAGTCCCAAACTACTGACCAAACATTCAAGGCTACTTTAGTGATAGCTGAATTTGAACTATATCATATATACACATACATATGCTCTTTTTATTTCAGAACTGTTTTTAATACATGAAAATCATTCTGAATTAAATATGGATTATAGGCTATTTTTATTTTATAACTCTCTTTTAACTCTCTGAAAATGATGGCGGATCATCTGGCATTACCATTACTGTCTTCTGAAGGCCGTCACAGACTCAGTTATTAAGATTTAACCATAAGCATCATAGAAATCTTGAAATTGAAAGAAATCCGCTGATACCAAACATGTCATGCTAAATATCGTTCCAAATTTGAACTGTTTCTACTGTGAGGTCCGGGCCTTTGTGCAGAAAAAAAAAATAAAAAATTGGGGGGGCCTTCGTGCAATTCTGACTTGTTTTCTCTATGTAAACAAATTCAGCTCAAGCTGGAGTAAAATGAGTGTCAAGTCCACAGTTCATTGTTAACCTATACTAATTCCATAATACCACATTTAGAAAGCAGAAACTAATCTTTGTAAATATGTATAAATATAGAATGGAATTTCTAAATACATATTATCGAACTAATCTATTGCAGATGAGTAAATTGAGAACCACATCTGTTTGTGTTTTTTTCTTCTGGGATTCACAAACAATTGCATTACTACATGTAGATGCTAAACTGCTGCCCTGTAAACCTTCAAGCGTGTTTAGATTAATTGACAGCAGGTTAACATTCTTAAAATTCTGCTGTACACCAGTATGGTTAAGATCAGGGAAAGATGAAGGGTGTGGCACACATATTATGGTTAAGTTAGGATTAGTTAGATATTAAAAGTTGTAGCTAATGTTATCAACGATTATTTTATCAGGTAGTATTCAGATGAGGCATAATTGAATGATACTCAAAAATATAGAATTAACACTCTCCAACTTGTAACTGTTTTTGATTTAGCTTAAAAGATAACACTAAACATTTTCAAAACAGGAAAGTCCATAAATCCAAAATCTGCATCGATCTGCAAATGAAAAATGATTCCTAAAGTATACGCTCTCCAGAGCTGCTTTCTTCTGGATGAAAGGTTTATGCTTCTGTTCACTATATCCGGGGACACATGGATAAATCTGCTGCCTCTGATCTGAGAAGTGCTGTGTCAGAGGCCATGACACACTGCCAGGCTACAACAAAATAATTAGAAACACCTCAACACACATTAGATGAGTTAGTTAAATCTTAAGTAAATACAAAGTACTAAATAATAAATCACATTTATTGGGAAAAACTTACTTTTGATCATTTCAATATCAGAAACTACTACTCAAGTGCTATATGTATGGGTTACAGAATATCTTTACTTTTACTCAAGTATGTCTTTTGGGTACTTTATACAAGACTGGTAAAAACCCTCAGACAGCAGCTTTGTGGTACTGTGTTTTGAATATTCTCATGCTTTACTGTAATTGGCCTAGCTATTTTTGACCGTTGAGAGCAGGCATGTGATGGTCTGAGGGTTTATTTTTTTGACCACCACACTCTGTGATCTGTTTTATATTCCATTTGTCCAGCACATTCACACTTTTGGATCAAAAAAACATGTGTGATCAGAGAGATGTCCATGCACTTACATCTACTGCTTTATGTTCGCATGATTAAAGTGGCACCTTACATCATCTGTGTCTTAAAGTCTTTAAATACTGTACACATGACATGAAAATAGTCAACTTGAGCACAACTTGATATTCAGCTACTGATAACCGCTTGATCAATTTAAGCTAAGAAGGTACTTAAGGGTAACTTAAAATTCAACATCTGCTAAACAGTAGATGGCAGAGCTCCCTAATGAGTCCTGAGGTTTGAATCTCCATGTGGTTGAGCAAATGGCTTACCAAAGAAGCGGACAATGAAGCCGTTGCCATAGCCGTAGATGTTGGTGGCTGGGTCAGACTGGAACTGGATGGTGACATCTGCATTGGAGGTGTATAGCTTAAATCGAGACTTCAATCCCCAATACTGACCCAGTACTTTAGCTGCGAGGTCATCTCCATCGTAAAATGTCACCAGGTCATTCTTTCCAATGTTCAACCTGAAATATGAGACACACACAGAATCATGTTTGCATCTATTGTTTTCCAGCTCAGCCAGCATTAGAATTTAGTGGTACTTAAAGGAACAGTTCGACCAAAAATGCAAATTCAGTCATTATTTACTCACCCCCATGCAGATAGAAAGTCAAGTGAAACACTGAGTAATCCAAGTCTCTGGAAGATACCAAATTAATTTGAAAAGATGTTATTTACGCTCCTTTTAAAGGCAAAGTTTACATTTTTGCTGCTAATCTCAAAGCATTGGGAGTGTAAATGAAGTCATTTCAAATCAATTTGGGAATTTGGGTCTTCTGTCGAATTGGATTACATGGTTTGATCTGTATGGAGCCATTTTCTTTTTTAGTTTTTGTCTTATTGTTTTACATTCTAAAAGAAGTTAAGTAGAAAGCTGCCACCCTGTTTTGCTGTTAAACTCCAGAAATGGTGTGTTGACTACTCAGCCCCATGTTGACTTTCCATGGGGGTTAAGTAGATAATGACTTTTTTTTTTTTAAGTTAGCTTTTTCCATATACATGAAAAACGTGCACAGAAATGCATTTCACTCCATGCTCTCACCTTTAAACTCTCTTGCAGTGAATGATGTTATAACGGCCTACAGTTCAAACACCACCTCTATACAAATACTGCACATGAATACATAAACTTTTTTGCCCAGGAGAGGTGCCTGAAAAACCCACCTCACAAGGTGTTCTTCCATTTTTAAAATGGCCATAATTGTAAAAAGTGGGCCACATGACCTCCGGTCAAATCAAGGTGATTTATTACTGCGAAACGCTATTACACCATTCATGTGCAGAATCCCTATTTCCCCGCTACTGATGAGATCATTGTCATGATAATAATGTCACTATAGACAAGATGAGATCTTGTATTTCTGTGTTGATTTATAGGAAATTATGGAGTTTGTCTACAACTGAAAGTGATCATGTTAGCGTTTTACTTATCATTTTTGTGTAGAAAGTCACGGATATGCCAAAGGAAATCAGTATAAATGCATTCTACTATGTCTCTCCTTGTCATTGTACTGTGCTGTTTGGACAGCACAAAACACAATCAACTGTGACATTCTCGATTTGAAATTATCTTTTAAATTGACAATCATCATGTGTAGCTCACAACACAATTCAAGTGGGATAAAAAAGCATTTATCTTTCACCACTCACAACCATATGAAGTTTTTCCGAAATAAGGTCCCATGGGGTCCACCGGAAGGGACGGGACTTCAGCACTCTATGGACCCCACCCTTCTCTGCCTGTGATTGGTTGGTTTTGTTGGTTGCATTCCTTGCGCTGTTAGCTCACACAATATCAGTCTGTTTTTGGCAGTGTTTGAAATGCAGTGACACTCCACCCTCTTTACATGGACCCCAGTTTCCACCAGGCCCCTCACAGCCATATACCATCCACACTTACAACAGACAAATAACTAAATGGTTTGACTACATAGCCTAATCAACAACACTTGAAGCACAAAAACAGCAAAGTAGTGGAACTGCTGCTTTTAAGTGTAAGAATGTCTCTTGGCTTGTTATGTAGAGCAGACAGGCCAGCCATACTTCTGCGGCTTTCTCAGCCAGGCCTGACTGCCTCATCAAGTTAGCCTAGAGACTCTGCAGCTGTGACAACCAGTTAGTGTGTTAACTGATAGGGAAACTACAGCTCACAATGTAGCTCTCAGCTCTGCCACTGGTACTGGTAAGCTTTGCTGTCGCTAATTCATCACCAGTGGCTCCTGATAAAATTCATCAGCCAGCCTGAAACTGAACTATTAATCTTTAAAGGAATGCTGGAAAATCAAAGGATCAAGAGGTGTGGATTGAATTGACACATGGCAAAGCCTGACAGAAATGTTTATGTCTGAGTTTTTTTTTTTTTTTTTTTTACAGAATCTGAAGAAAATGAAGAAATGTGTCTTCTTTCAGCTGTAGACACACATTTATATTCATACATTCATAAGGACATTCCACTGAACAAATTGATTCTTGAAACCTAACTGTAACAATCAGACCTGACCATAACCTGATCCAAAAGCAGTCAAGGGACAGTTTTCATCAGTTCTCAATTTTTGGTCCAAAATTCTGACTGAAATATCTGGACCAGCCTCAGGAATAAAAACATTTCACCAAATTCTTTAGCTGCAAAAATGTACCCCGCCTTGACATGTACAGTGCCTTTCCAAAGTACTCATCCCCATTGACATTCTTTCTATTTTGATGCCTTACAACCTGGATTTTGAATGGATTTTGAGTTTGATTTTATGTAATGGACCTACACAAAATACTCCAAATCGTTTATGTGAAATAATAAAAAAACAACTTGTTTTCAATAATTAAAAAAGAATTAAAAACTGAAAAGTGGTGCATGCATATGTATTCGCCCCCTTTACATTGAAGCCCAATCCATTACCTTCAGACGCCACAAAATTAGTTCAATAAGATCCATCGTGGGCAATGTGTCGCATGATCTAAGTATATATACCCCTGATCTGATCGTCCCCAGACAGGTTAGAAACAAAGTTGTGGAGAAGTACAGATCAGGGTTCTAAAAAAGTATCCCAGACTCTGCGCGAGCCATGTAGCCCCATTAAATCCATTATTACAAAATGTAAAGATTATGCCATTACCACAAACCTGCCAAGAGAGGGCCATCCACCAAAACTCCCAGACCAGGCAAGGAGGGCATTAATAAGAGAAGCAACCAAGAGGCCAAAAATGACCCTGAAGGAGCTAGGCAGCTCTACTGCAGAGACTGGAGTATCTGACCATAGGACCACTTTAAGCTGTACACTCCAAAGGGCTGGGCTTTATGGAAGAGTGGCCAAAAAAAAGAAGAAAATAAGGCAGCGCATTTGGAGTTCACCAGAAGGCATACTGGAGACTCCCATAACCCAAGGAAGCAGGTACTCTGGTAAGATGTGATTAAAATTGAACTTTTTGGCCATCAAGGACAACGCTATGTCTGGCACAAACCTAACAACTGTCATCATGGTGAGAACACTATCACACTCTGGGGATGTTTTTCCTCGGCAGAGACTGGGAAACTGGTGAGAACTGAAGGAAAGAAGGATGCCGCTAAATACAGAATAATCCTTGAGGGAAACCTGTTTGAGTTTGCCAGAGTTTTGAGACTGGGACTGGGAGGTTCACCTTTCAGCAAGACAATGACACTAAGCACACTGCTAAAGCATCACTCCAGTGGTTTAAGGAGAAACAGTGAAATGTCCTGGAGTGGCCCAGTCAAAGTCCAGACCTCAATCCAGCTGAGAATCTGTAGAATGATTTAAAGATCGCTGTACACAAGCGGAATCGAAACTTGAAAGAGCTGGAGCAGTTTTGCAGTGAAGAATGGGCAAAATTCCAGTTGCTAGATGTGCCAAGCTTGTAGAGACATAACCCAAGAGACTTGCAGCTGTAATTGCTCCAAAAGGTGACTCTAGGAAGTATTGTCTTTGGGGGAGTGAATAGTCACGCACACTCAGGTTTTCTGTTTTTTGTCTTATTTGTTGTTTATTTCATCACAAAAAAAACAAATGTTCTGCATCTAGTTATGTTGTGTAAATCAAGTGATACAACCCCCCAAAATCCATTTAAATTCCAGGTTGTAAGGTAAAAAAATAGACAGAATGCCAGAAACTCCTGCTGTTTTTATTTCCATTAGCTGTTGGCGAAACACATCATAGGACTCTGCTTCCCACCTAACAACTAACTAGCTCTCCTCCTGCTGACTTTGACTCAGATATGTTGTTTACAGAACAGCGTTTTCAGGAATAAAACTGGCGTCCCACCTCAATAAAATTCACTGTGTCTTTGTGGATGTTAACACACCACACATTTCTTACTTCCGGCACTAAGTAGGCCACGCCGTGGATACAACTGAACAGCAGGGTCAGCGTGAGTAAATTAATATCATCACTGTGTATGTTGTTCACATGATGTTTGCATAACCTGTGCCCATTCTTATGTGTTTGTTGAATTTAGAGGGGACACAGAGTGCATTGTGGTCAAGGTGTGTGACTGGGCACAAGAGCTGCACACTGGAGTGAGAGTGAGTTTAAGACTATTCACAAACTGTATTTTAAGCTCATGCAAGAATGTTTACTTGACAATGTAAATAATATGCTGTAATGTAACTATGAGTTATGTGGCTGGGAAAACGTATTTATTTGTGTTTCTGTTTTATTTTATTTGTGCAGAGAGAGCCACTACTGTTGTCTGGATTGTTTGAAGTAGAGTATCTAAAGTGTCAAGTTGAGTCTGAACTGACCTGTAACTGGAGCAGATATCTAGGAAACAGTCAGTGCATTTACATGACACTCAAGAAAACCGAATTACTGTGTAAGTCCGACTATGATCGGATTTTTAAAATGCATGTATACACCTTAGTCCGACTAAAATCGGACCAGATCGGATTTTTCATAGTCGGGTTAACACACCTAGATTATTCAATTGATAGCTGCATTACTCCTGCATGTATACGTTCCGTCAGATCGGATCGGATTTTGCGTTCTGCACAGGCTTTGGATTTTTTTGCGGGCCATGAGCCGGAAGTAGAAGGGCGGCGGCGGCCTTCCTCTGAAATCACCGCAAGCAAGAGCGCCATTGTGCATCAAGTTTGTGTAATGATCATGTGCAAAGATGTAGCTTCTCCACGCTCTTCGTATGACATCTTTTTTGAATGACGAGGCAGTTGGTAACGTAAAGAGGTCAGCCGGAGGTGTTTCTGTTACCACTTGTTGAAATGGGTACAGCGCCACCTCGCATGCTTCGGCAAGTAACTCGGACAATTGCAGTTGTCTGACTAAGCAGCATAGTTGAACTATGGCTGTAATCCGACTAATCCGACACTGAGACAGTGCGTTTACATACACAGCTGTGTCAGATTACAGCTATTGCAATCAGACAACTGATCAGAGCCACCTCTGGCTGACCTCTTTATGTCACCAGCTGCCTCGGCATTCAAGAAAGATGGCGTACGAAGAGCGAGGAGAAGCTACACCTTTGTACATTTTATATAAGTTGTACATGATAATTACACAAACTATATGCACAATTGTGCTCTTGCTTGTGGTTATTTCGGAGGAAAGCCACCGCTGTCCCTCCACTTCCGGCTCACGGCCCGGTAAAAAAAAATCTCGAGCCTCCGCACAACGTAAAAATCTGATCCGATCTGATGGAGCGTATACATGCAAGAGTAATGCGACTATCAATCGAATAATCGAGGTGTATTAATCCGACTATGAGAAATCCGATCCAGTCCGATTTTAGTCAGACTAAGGTGTATACATGCATCTTAAAAATCTAATCATAGTCGGACTAATGCAGTAATTTGGTTTGTATATGTATACGTACAGTATACATATGCGCTTGTATATGTATACTGTCAGGGTTAGTAAAAACAACTCTATACTTTTTCTTGTCAAACATCCATAAACAATCTTATTTCCTTTATTTTTTAACATTTTGTATATATCCAATGATATAAATCAGTCCATCAGTGGTTTTCATGCGTTGATTTAACAGCATTACACAACACATTCTGAGACTGAGAGGAACTACAGATATCTGTCAAATTCACCCTCCAAGAGTTGTGTTCATTCTCAAAGGACAATTTTACCTCCCTTTCCTCTATAAATAACTCTCATTTCCAGTTCTGAGTCTAAAAATATTCCCTCTTTAAATGTCAGTGCAGTGTTGTCATGTGATAAAGATATTCTTTGAAAATCTCTGAACTCTTTAAAATCATCATCCTGAAATACATTTTACCAAAACAGTTAAAACATTAGATTAACATCATCCGACTCCTGAAAGGTGGCCTAAGGTTGATAAAGTTTTTGTCCTTCTGAAAGTCTAAAGCTGGCCCACACAAGTGTAGTAAATGGAGTGAGCTGTCTTCAAAACTCATGGTGTCTTATGTTTATTTGATAAGTAATTGTCAACTAGCACCAAATTTGTTGTGATTAAGCTAAACAAGGCTTTGCAGGGCTCTGCGGCGCATGTGCAGAGAAAAATCAATCAGAGACTCCATTCCCTGGCACTAATTTGATTTAGTTCAGTTTGAAAAAAAACAAAGCTGTTTGGCCGGGGACCAGGTCTCAACACATTTTATGGCCACTATTCATTCGATGAAAAAAGTGGACTTAGTCAGAATATTAGAATGAATACAGCTCCCAGGTCCCTCCATCTTCCTCTCTGCTGCGCTGCAGCCCTGCCTTTAAAGCCCCTCCCCACAGAGGAGCCTGCTGTGCATGAGGAGGCTTGTAACCACAGTAACAGAGGAAGTCAGATAACCAAGATGTCACATTCAAAATAACAACAACAAAATAAGCCCTGATTGTTCTATTTCTGATCAATACTAAACTAATAACTAAATTACAATGATGAGTGCCTCATTCGATCACTGTACATATCCCAAGTACACACACTGTTCTACACCTCCACTGGGTGGAGCCACAGACAGTGGATTTTTACACAGCTGACCTCTATCTTATTCTACAGTCAGATCATAATGACAATTTTAGCAAATATAACCAAAACATCGTTACAGACTACAGCTTTAAATGCTTAATACTTGCCTCTGTCTCTGCATCTCAAAGAGGCCCTGTTTATGTCATTAATTACCCTTTCACCTCACCCTTTTCAGGGGAGGTGGCTGGCAGTCGCATCACCCCTCCACCGAGCAAGGAGGATGTTGTTTTTACTGCTATAAAACCTTCAAATGACCATTCCACAGGAGATTACTCCCCTTCTCTAATTTACAACGGGTAACACCACCTGTCTCCCCCTTCTGTGACATTCCAATCCAACAGTGGTCTCTGTACTCATCCAGAGTTTAGACAAGTTTGAAAATAACCAATAAACTAGAATTTCATCTTCTTAATTTGAAGATATTATGGAACAGTAGGAGATATTCATAAAACTGATGTTTTCCACATTCTGTATGTTATTGTTAAGCCAAGATAAAGTTTTATTTTAATAAGTTTGGTTTGGGGTGAAGACCTAGCCCCTCCCTTTGGTGAGTCCTGGTGACTGGATCAGACTTTCAGAGGATCTTTTTGTTTAATACCTTTGTTTTTTACCAGTAAAATGTCTCTGTCATGTTTTTGTTGACAAGTATTAAAGCTAGGGTGTGTAATGTTGTTCAGAAACACATTTTCAGGGATAAGCGGTTACGGACAATGACATGACATGACATCTCCTACACACTTAAATCAGCTGCTGATATTGGTGTTCTCAAGATTTTTTAATATTGCTGGTTTCAACTACTAGGCACAATTTTAATTCCTTCATCCAACTCAGTGACATAGTGTAACTCTGTGTGGAGTCACACTTGAAAGAGGAACAGCAGATCCATGGCCTCGAACTGCAGTTGAGAGACCTAAAATTATATATTACTTAGCTCATAGCTGGTAACTAGTTTCAATAGTCTGCTGGGAATGATGCAGAAAAACAAAAGTGACATTGCACAAACAGGGTCTTTACTCACTTTTTATACATCAAAGTATGCAAGTGCTTCAACAAAAGCAAAACCTTGCAGCCCAGTCTATGTTTTCCAGTTTGGCGCCGGACACATCAAGATGGCAACAGAGATGATGATGACTGAGCCGGCTAGGCTATCTTTATGAGACCATCATGTACTTAGGCTATCTATTCTGTGCTCACACTGGTGTAGCAGAACAATGCTAGACAGATAGCAAACAAGAACTCCTACAATCCGTCTTCTGTTTTGTGGTTTAATGTTTCTGTAAAACTGATACAACACAACAAATAACAAATCAGTACACATTATACACAATAGATATATGTATATTAAATGATGACAAAGCAATCATTTGCAGCTTTAAAGTGGTCATTAATACTGCATACACTAGACTTCTAGCACATGGTGAGAAAATGAAACTTAAGCAAATCAATTATACCAACAACCACCAGCAGGTGGCAACAAACAATTCAGAGATCAGCACACTCCCTGCCTAGTATATTAACAAATATACCACTATCAACTAGTTCTTCTGTTCACTATCAGATAAGAGTACAGTCACCTCAGTAACAGGCCTAAGAATCGTTTTAGCAACTCCTTGCTTTATGATCTTGACCTCAACTTTCCTTACCCTGTTGTCAGAAATTGGCAAGGTTCTCACTAGAAGTCCAATGGGCCAATCATTGCATTTGACTTGACCATCTTTGAGTAGGACGACATCGCTTTCCTGTACATTTCCTTTCTCATCCTGCCATTTCTTTCTCATTTGCAAGATACTCTAGCTTTCATCTCTTCCAGAAGCAGTCTGCAAGACCTTGAACCTGTCTCCATTGGCTCTTGTAAAGGTCTTTGAGTTCAAAATCTCCAGGTTGCACTGACACCACACTGGCCTTCTGAGAGAACTTCAGGAGTTTGAGGGTCGGTTTAGACAGGAACTAATGGTCTGGCATTCATTATAGCTATGACTTCATCCATAAGAGTGGTCAATTCCTCATATGTGAGGTGAGTAGTTGAGGATTTCAGTTGCAGACCATTTCCCACACTTTGCCCATGTGGGACGAACGAGGTGTGTTAAATTTCCATGTACAGACTTGATGCTGAAAGTACTCTTTGATCTCTGGGTCACTGATGTTAATCTTCAGTTCCTTGCAGGCTCCAGTGAAAATGGTGCCTTGATCTGACCGGAGGTGGCTCACTGGTCCTCGGATTGACAAGAAGCAATGCAAGGCATCAGCTGGACGTCAATATTGTCTCCACAACTTCCTGATGCACTGCTTTGGTGTTCAAGCAAGTGAACATTACAGCCTATCTTTTACTTTTAGCACTGTGGCCTCTTGTGCGACGGGATGTGACATTCCATGGCCCAAACACATCCAGGCCAACGTGTGTGAAAGGTAGATCCACGGTGACTCTGTCTGCAGGCAAGTTAGCCATTTTTTGTACTTCCAGCCATCCTCTCAGCTTTCTACAGGTAACACACTGATGTGGAACACACTGTGGAAATTAGTCTCTTGGCTCCAACAATCCACAGTCCTGCTGTGTGTAAGGCTCCTTCGGAGAACTGACGGCCTTGCTGAGCTACTTGGTCATGGTAATGCCTGACTAGCAGAACAGCAACATAGATACTGGCTGGGATTATCAAAGGATGCTTCTCGGCTCCTGAGAGACTGGCTGACTGCAAGCGACCTCCTACTCCCAGCAACCCATCCTGGTCTATGGGGGTGTAGCTTGTTAAGAGGACTTTTAGTATGAACCTCTTTCTCATCTGCGAGACTCTCAAACTCAGCTTTATAGACTTCATGCCGTACACACTGTATGATCTATGTTTTTGCTTGTGAGAGGTACATAGGGTGCAGACCATTACAGCAGTGCCAGCCTGTCCATTGCCTTTGTGAGAAGTCTTGGAAAATGTCTTTTCAATGTTGATGAGCATCTTCATTACTCTCACAAGAGATTTCCAACTTGAGAAATGTTTAAATCTATATGACTGTAGCATCTGCTCCATAACCTTAGTAGCAAGAGATGTGACCTGAGGACGAATCTCTGCATCCAACGATGGCGCTGCAAAGATTCAGCCAATTCGTACATACATCCAAATCTGCCTGCTCTGCCTGCCATCAAGTAGCAATTGGTGAAGACCGTAAACTGGTCTATTAACTGCACGGCCCTCAGCAAAACAACCCTTTCCAGCACCAATATCGTATATACTGGCTTCAATTAAGGATTCAAGAAACAGAGAACAAGTCATACATTTAATCTGGAAAAGATGGCTTGTACATGCAGTGGTTCGCAATGACACAAAATGCAAATATAAAGGTAAATTCTGTCTTTAACTTCAGCAGGATGAGAGTGTCTGTTGCCCCTCCATCTAGCACATTTTGAAACAAAGAAACCTTCTGAGAGAAACCTGCTCAAGTCTGGTTGCTCCACGCCTACATTCCTTACCTAACAAAAGTTAGACGGATCCAAACTGAGACAACACTGACAAATGCTGGCACTATGTCTCCAGCACACCCTTTTGTGGGTATGTGATGTTAAAAGATGTTATCACCTTGCAGTCTGCTGAAGGAGACAGCCAGCTCAAGCAGCGTTGTCTTATGGGATCACGACTGTCTAAAAATGCCTGAGAGTGGCCCACACATGAAACAGCACTCTATATTCACAAAGAGATGGAGGTAGTAAAATCAAAATACATATTGTCTTCTCTCTCATTTTGGCTCCATGTTTCCACAAGCTTTTAAGCCGTTGTATTGTCTACATTTTTTACGGGGTATCTCCACTTCTACTGAAATCACTTGCTTTGCTAAATGAACAGCAGCAATAACAGCAGCAATAACTTATGTTGACAGACAGACCTTTCAAAAACCAGAGGTAAGCATTAATCAGTGCTTCTTAAAGTACACCGAGAGAGAGAGAGAGAGAGAGAGAGAGAGAGAGAGAGAGAGAGAGAGAGAGAGAAAACAGCTTAAGATGCAACCTATGCAGATGAGCCCTCCTTAATTTGCTTGCAAATGGCAAATGATTTACTACAGCTGACTGACTTATCAGGCTTAGACACGGCGGGATGTGTTGTTCTGTATCCTCACCTTGGCACAGCAATCACAGAAAACACACACTCCCATGCTATATACTTGCACCCTCTACTTCACACAGCAGCCATTACAGGAGTTGGGGGAGGAGCGTGAAGAGAGGTGGTGGTGGTGCTGCCCACGTGTGTGTGTTGGGAGGGGGGGGCAACAAACCCTCGCTGACATAATTAGTTTTCTCTCCTACACCTAATTAACCTTTGTCTGTGTGGCACTTACTCATTCACAAGCCAAGCGCTCTTGCATTAGCAGCGTGTTGTGCTTTTAATGTGTCTTACAAGTCATGGTGAGGTAGCTCTTTGTAATCTTCAAACTGCCTCCAAGGCACTGTTGAAGCTAGGACTGGTGCTAATTTATGCACAGTAGATAAAGTGGGCTTTATAATGATTAGATTCAAAGTAACCAAGGAAAGGGTTTGTAGTAACAAGGTTTATCAATGTGCCAAGTGTGGAGAGGCGGTTCAAACAGCGTATATGGAAGGTGGAAACGTACACCTGAATGTCCAGCATGATCCTCTTGTCCTCCTCAACGTGAATTCCCCAGATGCAGTCCTGGCCCTTATCGTAGGCTTCAGGCCAGTTAGGAGACAGCACCACTCCAGCAGAATCTGTGATCTCACCACTACAAACAGCTGAAACACACACACACACACACACACACACACACACACACACACACACACACACACACACACACACACACATCATTTTAATATTTAATATATAAATTGTGCTGCTCATTTAGCACTGAATCCAGGGATGTTATATGATATAATTTCTGATCATGACCGTTTTATATGCTTTAAACATCCAGGAATATCAGTCAAGTGTGTAGCTGTATGTTTAACCCCCCCCAAGAGATAAAGTTTGCGGACCGCTAGCTTACGCAGTTTTAACATCCTCAGAAACGACTGCACAACAACAATACACTGCAGTAAATGGGTCCAAGTATAAATCGCCATCAAAAAGCCACAAATAATGCTCAGAACAGCACCAAACTTCAGCAACATTATAAACAGGGTCCGAGCACATATTTAAAGGCATCAAACATTTGATATCGTTGCCAGCTTTGTTGGAAAAGATAAACAAAACTCAACACCGGAGAAGCCTCCTTGTGGTGGGGAAGCTCTGCGAGTCGATTACCGAGTGTAGTAGAATCCCGCAGTAATGATCTTCACTGAGCTGCGGGACTCTACTGCACTCGGTAATCGACTCGCAGGGCTTCCCCACAACAAGGAGGCTTCTTGGGTGGTGAGTTTAGATGAACATCCACAACGAGCCTGCAGCTAGAGAGGCGAGTTTAAATGAAGATCCAGAATCATCTGATCAGTGCATGAGTTCTCCCATCTGATTAGAAAAATCAATGCCTCAAAAGTATGAGGTGTAATAACAAGCGCTACGTAGCATTGAGAGTTCGGGGTGGGTTTTGTGCAAGAAATTCTCAAGCCTCTTCTGTGTATAAATGTTTTGACCTTAGCTGACGTAAGACACGCAACAATGGTTGAAGTATATAAGAAGGTTATGTGGATCATGAGATGATTGGAATAGTGTTTTGAGAAAGGTCATATGTAATCTTGTGACTGTTACAATTGAATGTATTGTTTTGATTATTGTAAATGCTGAGGAAAGAACGCCTTTCCTCAGTCAGTATCTATGCTCCATTGGTGTGTGACTCTTGCTTGCAAGCAATAAAGAACATCTAGAAGAAAAGTTGTGTCAGAGCTTGGTGTTTCACCAATTCTCATCTGCACTAGACAAGTGACAGACTTTCAGTTGCTACAACAGTTTGAAAAGGTATACACTATCATAATTCTCACCATTCTAAACTCCCCTTGTCGCTAGGTTTGGGGTGTCACTGCTGAGACATAGTAAGATGTCTAATATGTCTAATGATTAACAAATACCATTTATAGTGGAACAGTTTACCTCAATCTAAAGAAAATCCAGTATACACTAAAATTGGTCCATATACACTGAAACTCAGAGATGCCTTCCTGGTGTTCAGGCTTCTTGGTTCGGATGCAGCAAATGGTTGGCATTCAGATACAGTAATTAAAACTTTAGAGTAAGAGAAAACTGTTTTAAGGTTTGATATCATCACTCTTTCTAGAAGACACCTGGGAAGTTTGACCTGTCTACCTGTATCCTGAGGAAGACTGAACCTGTCCAACAAAATACCAGCCCAAACACACCTGACAGCAACTGAACCTGTAGATATCCATAGCAAATGGACAGTTTTGGGGAAACTACTTTGCAAGCGTAACTTGTAAAACTACATGTAGTTAAGCCTGGAGAAATGTACTTTGTAAAACTACTGCTAAAAAAAGTAGCTTTAGCAACTACTTATACTCATTTAACTCAGTGTTAAAATTATCAACATATGGAGTGTGTGAAACAAAGTATAATAAAATATAACGAAAATTCACATGCCAGAAAAAATATGCCTCTTAGCTCGAGAGGAAAAAGTTGCAGGGCTCACATTTGAACACATAGGTCGTGTCTGTAGATGCATCTATATCCAAAATGTACATGGCTCAAATATGGCCATGGTTGGGCTGGTGTGCTAGGGGGCACATTGGGGGTCGTGGAGGGTTGTCCATGACATGCTTGTGCCATATGAGCACTGCCTTCCTTGGCACAAAGACCCACCGACTCTGTGAAGGATTTCAGCGCTGCCAGGGCAAGCCAATCAGGGGCAGTTTTGGCTTGGCATGTCACGACATGTTTCATGCCTTTTTAAAAAAATAAATAAATAAATAAATACAATTTATATTATATAGGTCTTTTTAAGATATATTTCATGTTATTGGTCAAAATTGTAGTTTGTAAATTGAGTAGTTAAACTACCAAAAATGACCCAAAAAGTAGATGAATTACTTGACACAGCACAAAATATAAATGTAGTTAACTAGCAGCAAGTTACAGCAAATTGTAGTTAAGCTATGTAGTTCAACTACATGTAGTTTTAAGTCTCCCCAACACTGCACATGGACCTATACAAAACCTTACTGCAATTCCTTTTGCTAATTTAAGTCATTCACTACACTGCTCCTCAAGTTAGCTAAATACTTAAAATAAATGTACAAAGAAAGGTTTAAACAGGATATATTTAAATGCAGATGGGTTACTTATATGGCAGACATACAGACCTCTGCAGGCAGGCTCAGTCTCGTTCCACTGGGGATTGTTGGAGATGATGCATTCAATGGTTACAGGTCCCTGCTCCAGAGTGTAGCCAGGGTCACAGGTAAACTCCACGACAGTTCCCACTGCCCAAGTGTTGTCGCTACTGGTCAGGTTACCGTATTTCACAAAAGGTTGGTAGCAGTGGCCCGCTGCAAAAGCTATAGTACAAAGACATTTTCAGAGTTGGAAGAGACTCAGCTTGTACCCAAAAGCAAGTGAGACAAGTTTGCATCTTCATAAAGTATTTGAATAGTGCCTGTACTGCCTTTTACATGTTGCTGAGTTGAGTGTAAAAACACACAGGTTATCAGTTTGTTTTCTTACCTGATTCACTCATGGCAAGTAGAATAATTAGAAGAGATGCACCAACAGTCTTTCACTCCTCAGTTGGCTTTTATTTACTTTATTCTGTGAAAGGTTTTTGTTCATTGTATTGTTTAATCCACGATGCACTGAGAATCCACATCAGGCCAAAGTTAATAACTGATGAAAAGCTATTGTTGGCTTTGGGCAATTACTGAGCTTAGGTCTGTTTATATCTGATCTCTTTTCATAATTAATGACTTCTGATGGAATCTAATGCCATTTTTTTCTGTGACAGTAATCAAGACCCTGCATGACCTTAACAATGAAAGCACCACATTATGATTTGCTGTACCTCACTAATAGCTCTTATGGTTACCTTGGTACCTGACAGCAATGCCAGTGGATGTGCCTGTAGCATCTGTGGTCAGCTCAATGAAGAGATGCCTGGATGTGCTGAGTAGCCCTTCATTGGGCAGATACTCCACCTCATACGAATCATACAGGGCAGCTGCATCTATGCTGTTACCATTCTTGATCAGCAGCCTAGAGGAAAGGCAACAGAGAGACATTTAGAAAACTATGTGTTTTACATTAAAGCTGCATAAAACATAATACTTTTGTATTACTAATTGATCCTAGTACCATGTGTAATGGGAAAGAAGCTGCTCATAGAGATGGGACCCACAGAGAGCAATGACTGAGAATTAACACCAACTCTGCAACTTCACTGAGTTTTTATAACTCATTGTTGTGAATTCTCAGCAAACTCTGTACTTAAAAACATTGTTCCCAGCAGCAGCAAAAGCAGGTATCTTCAGTCACAAAATATGTGCCTACTTTAAAGCTGTAGTCTGTAAATATTTTGGATTATATTTTCTAAAATTGCCATTATGATCTGACAGTAGAACAAGATACAGGCCAGCTGTGTAAAAATCCACTGTCTGTGGCTCCACCCAGTGACTGTAATTTGATTTGCAAGAATATACTGCTCCCAGATCAACACAACCAATCAGGGCCAAGGAGAGTGTCTGAGAAGTGTTGATCACTCTCGTGCTCTGCTGCTGGCAGCTCCCCTCCCTCATGCAGTGCATAGTGGGCACACAGGCGCAATGCCTGCTCATACCTGGTCAAATACTTTCAAACCCAAACTGTAACCAATGGCGGAGAACAGACAACGTCAACGGCAAGCCAGACAAGTAAGGACCCCTGCGTTATATATGTTTCATTCTATGTTTTAACTACAAGGCTGTGGTGGCGGTGGTTACAGTAATACTTGCAATAGCACATATGTCTGTAAGATGTTGCCATTAAAAAGGCCAATCTACCTCATATAATCCCTTATTCTTAGTGAGCAGTTTTCTATTTGCTAATTCAGCTGTTGTCAGTTATCACAGCCAAATAATTTTGTGATTGGTTGGTGCGGTGCCTTTTTCCACCAATAGGCACATTTTTTTTTTTTTTGCAAGCACTTCCTGTTTGCGGACACTTTCTTTAGAAAAGCCAGTTTTTACCGTTACTTCCTACACCGAACGCGCAGCAAACGTGACGGCAATGTTCGCAAAAAAGCATGGCGGACATTATCTATCATAAGTCCGGTTAACTGAGACTCACAGAGGCTGCGTCTTGCTGCTATGTCATCTTAAATCAGTCACGTGATTTGATCACGCTGGCGTGATTGTCGACTCCTAAGGGTTAAGGAAGGAGTCCCAGTACTGGATCACCAAGTTGATCATCAAAGACTTTGATGAGAAGTTATTTCACCTTGACCCAGAGCGAATATTCACTGAAGTTCACTGGAAATATTGGGTCATCTGTAGCAGCGAAGCTATACAACGTCATCAGTGAGAGTGTGCTGACTATCGAAAATGGTGTGGAACTCCCCAGAAGCGCCACATTTTGGTGGTTGCTGGGAAAGGGAGATCTGCTCCATCAAGCACACTCTACGGTTCACCCTAAGTGCTGAGTCAGAGAAGGAACAGATCCTGAGGACGGTCCTCACTGAGATTGAGAGGGTTCTCAACTCGAAACTGCTCGGTTATACCTCCTTAGACATCTCTGACCCGGACCCGGTAACCCCAAATTCTCCCCTGATGGGGTGGCCAGACGCGTCACTCCCACAGGTTGTGTATCCTGAGTCAGAAATGTTGAGTTGGCGGAAATGGAGGCACAGTCAGTTGCTGGCAGACCATTTCTGGAGACACTTTCTGAAGTACTACCTGCCTGGTCTCCAAGCATGTCAGAAATCGCAGACAGATGCTCCAGATCTCTGGGTTGGCACCCCAGTCATGATTGTAGACCCACAGTTGCCCTGAGCACTTTGGCCGGTGGGACGGGTTTCATTAACCTCCCTGGATCAGATTACCAAGTCAGGACCATGAAGGCGCAAGGTGGACCCCGCACTTAACCAAGACCAATGGCCCGGATCATCCACCTCCCTGCACTGAACGATTAGGATATTCCCAATTATAGGACCTTTATGATGAGGTGCAGATTTCCATAAGAAATGTAGGGGTGGCTGATTCTACCGCATAGAATTCTTTATTTTTGGTTAGCAGTTCTCTATTTGTTAATTCAGCTGTCAGTCTGTTATCACAGTCAACCAATCACGTTGCACTCCTTGCTGTCTGTCCCTGCTCACCATTGCTGCTGTATCTCATCCTAATCACGGAGACACAGATGGCCATTATAGACATCAGGACAGCTGAAAGTTTCTCAAAGTGTTGTGCGTGCATGAAAACTAACCACATTAATGCACTTTGGAAACTGCTGTGGGTGATTGTGTGTGGATATGCTGTAAATGGTGACAGCCTCTACAGTAAAAATTCTTAAAACCAACTTCAACTGCGTCTGTCTTTTACTGGACATCCCGCAGTGTGTTTGAATCCTGTACTAACCAGCATTAGTTTCAACGGATGTGGGCTACATCAGTCAATTGTTCACTTCCAGTCAATTAGCTCAGTGAGTTAGAAGCTGGCAAGGATGATGATGATGACAGATCAAATGTCAGATGTCCTCAACATGAAACACAAGACAATTGTACTGATAATGGCATCACAGCAAGCCTCTAAATTAAATTAAAAACAAATAGCTTGGACTGGACCATGGGTGAAAGCTAGCCAAATTTTGCATAAAGGTCCAATCTCATGCCAGATCACCTCAGCTGTAAACCCAAGCCAATAGTCCTGATGGTGGCGCAACAGCCAGCATCTAAAGTTCAAAACATTGAAAATTCATAACAAATCAACCTGCTAGAACTTCACACTTTCATCAAACTGTAGCCCCAATACTAAAGAAACTTATTTCTTTAAAACTTTAAACTTTAAAACTTTAAACTTAAATTATGAAGTCCATCACCCTTTTTTTTTTTGTTTAAACTGTAAAACTTATAAAAACCCATCGCTGCACAGCAGCTATAATTTAGCTTTGTGTTCATGGCTACTCCTTAGCAAAAGTGTCTTTAGTACACTCTGAAGTGGTTGAATTGGTTTAGAGAAATGACGTTGCTCATGCTTTGGAAAGGCAGTCTCATGCCCGATTACCTCAGCTGTAAGCCAATAGTCCTGATGGTGGAGCTGCACCGGATAATAATTCGTTCCCAACCGATAAAGAACTTTTAAGGCCGATAGGCCGATACCAATACAAATATTTGGTGATTTAAATATATATATATATATATATACATATATATATATATATCAGTTTATCTTTTTATAGGTAGCTACAGAAATGTGTTTGTTAATAATCTGCGCATTTTTCGAGCAAAATTCTTTTGACAACTTTAGATCAGGTCCAGCTGAAGAGTGTACATGCCAAGCTTCACGCAGATTGGACAAAATTCAGAGGAGGAGTTCGAAAAAGTAGGTTTTCTAGTTTTTGCGATTTTGCAAAAAAACTTTAAGGCGGAAGTGGGCGGGGCCAGTCGCAAAGTGATTCAGCTCTATTCGGGGAATCTGGGGATACAAGAATGTGAAACATACAGTGTGGGAGTCATAGGCAAAAACACGTTGGCCTAGGTTATAGCGCCCCCTGCAGGCAGATATATGTAGTTTTTTGTGTCTGAGATATTTGCAGGAGTCTGGACCAACCCTCCAAATTGCACCACCCTCCCTTGCACGGTTTAGCCTGCAGCAAAAATAAAAATAAAAAAACCTTACAATTACAATAGGGTTCCTAGCACTGCTGGTCCTTGGTATGCAAGCATATGCGTTGCCGCGGCCCCTCGGACTTGGCCCTCTAATTAAAATAGGCCTATATTTTTATAAAAACAAACTTCATCTTTAAAGTGATTGACCAATTTCAATCAATCACAGCTCAGATTATGATGAAATAGTCAACGCTTTTAACTCAAAGCCCAGAGGACTCCGCCTTGTGTAAAAACTGCCGGTAAGACAGTGTTGTTTTTTTTGTAATTTTAAATTTTTTTTATGAATGTATTCTGGCCTGCTGGGGCATGTTGTGAATGCTGCTGTGTACATACCCCAAATAATAGCCGGGCTGTTTATTTGTTTCAGTCACTTAACAGGCCAGGCATTTATTTGGGACAGAAGTTTAAGTCCTTCCTCTCAAAAATCTGAGATGAAAATGTCACAGACTTCACCAGCTTTGCTGTCACTCATGGTGGGGTACATTTGTTTTGCCATCGCCCTGATCATTTTGCGGGACACTCTCTCGTGGCGTGCCCGTTTGCTGATAACTCATCTCTGCATGTTTATCTTAAGCTCCTCGCTAGCCTTCTTCCTCCCTCCACCAGGCAGCCTGGCCCTGTTGCTGTCCTCCTCGGACAGACGATGAAGCTCAGTTTGATTTTTTCGCCAATCTCTCACTCTCTTGGGATCGACAGAGAAATGTCTAGTGGCTGCTTCACCCGAGTTTTCCTCTGCATATTTTAAGACAGACAGTTAGAATTTCAAGTTGTACTTTTTATTATTATGCTGCACCAGAGCCATGCTGACCATCAACGTGATATTGACTGACAGAAAGCAGCACAATACGTGAAAAAGGCGAAGAAGAAAAACGTGCAGTGTCAGTGGTCACGTCTTCTTCCTTGATTTAAAAAAAAAAGAAAGAAAGAAAGAAACTTAGACCCGGCATTGATTTGGAACCAACGGTTATTTACCAAAATACACACCTGCGCTGGGCGTTTAAAGGGGACCCGGCGGTTAATTGAAACCAAGCTATTATTTGGTCATTTATGGTATTCAATTTGTCAAACATTTAAATACCTGTGCACTGATTGTGCGCACTGATCTGTCCAAGGTGCTTAACCCATGTCTGCAGCAGAGCAGCTCTCTGTCTCCGAACAGAAGTGTAAAGTTTTGTGTGTTATGATTATTGTTTCTGTAAGGAAGCTCTGAGCTTAAATTTATTCAATACCTGTGCTGATTGTGCGCACTGGACTGTCCAAGGTGCTTAACCCAGAGCAGCGCCTGCTCTCTGTTTCCCATGTACAGTAGTGTAAAGTTTTGTGCTATTAACCTCAGTAAACAGAGAAAAACACGTCTCTTGTCTCGTTGTACAGCAGCAAAACAGTAAAGCTTCATCAAATAGCCAACATAAACTCGATCCCTCTTGTGTCTCCCTCTCTTTCCCCTTTGGGACTGAACACTGAAATTTAACAGAACAGAGGTCCAGTTGTGGAGTAGCGGTCTCTACTGTATATCCACTCATAGGTATGTTATTTGTACCATGGGCTAATTTACAGTGGCCCGGCAGATTTTATTATAGCCTATCATAAATCATTTACATACATCTCATCCCAGCTTAAAAATAATCAGGCCCATCCTGATTTTTCCAGGCCTATCCATTAGCTATGTTCTGGCTCTGCCACTGTTCGGACTGCACAATTTATCCCTTCAGCGAATAGCAGGGAGTCAGGGGGAGTCAGCCAGTGCCACCCACTATGAGTTTCAAACCTAATTTGCTTGGTGCGTTTCATTCAAACTATGTTGTGCTTAGTTCAGTCATTTAAACCAGTGTAAAAGCTGTCTGTCTAACTCTGATGCTGACAGCTAGACCAAGATCTCAGAGAGTGCTTCCAAGTGAAATCTGTGGCTGTTTCTTTGTAATGTGAAAGCAAAACAGACTACTACAGGACTTTCGATAGTAGACATGTGATTTTGGCATACATTCAAAAGCATAGCTAGATTAAATTAATCTGCAGACAGTGAAATTTTGAGGAAGTGATATTCCGATGTGTTTTTATAACAAACGTCTTGCTCTACATGTCCCCTGTGCACGAGCAGGCCCACAATGGCAAACGGTAATTTGTATTCTGGTATTTTAGTGTTGGTAATTAGCTGGAAAACAATAACAAGAGAAAGAATGACAGTAGTACCTATAATGTCCCTTTGCGCGTGCATATGTAAAAAGGTGTGAAAATATGTGTGTGTGTGTGTGTGTGTGTGTGTGTGTGCGTGTGCACAATTTATGATATGATTTATGACCCTCTGATTTATGACCCTCTGATTCTCAGACCTCCTCTCAACACCCCATCTCATGTGAACTGCATGTCTTATTGGTGTGATTGAGGTGTTGTGGCTAATTAGTGTTTCTTAGGTACTTGTCACCCTTGTATCAGACAGGAAAACCTTTCATTCTGGTTGTGTGTGATCTGAAGCCCCCCACAGTATCTCTGTTCACTGTGAACTGTTCTTGGGGGGGGGGGTTTGTGTGGTTGTATGAGTGTGCTCGTGTGAGTGGGTTTTTCAGGGGGGATTCTTGGTTGTTTGTCACATCCTTTCCCAAAAAGGGGGGCGTGGGGGGGGCTTCAGACAATGTCTATGAGGTTCAAAGACAGATAGTTGATAGAAAGCCCCAAACGGTAGATCGTTCACACTGTCCACGCTGGCCTTTGACCGTGGCCTTGTCGGGAGCCGATGAGTGTCTATGTGCTGCGCATATGTATCAGGCCACACCAGGAGTATCCTATTTACATGGTGAAGAGTGAAAAAAAAACACTTTACAAGGCTACGTGACCCACTAAGCATGGATGATTTCATATCTTTTGTAGACACACTCTGTTGAGTGTGTTATATACAGAGGTTTTGGGTTACATGGCTCTGTGTATCAATATTATTATTTGATATTTTGCTGTTCCTCTGTAATGGTCGAGACAGGAAACTCATCCCTACTGATCTAAGTTAAAGTAAGGAGTTTTGTTAGGTATGTATAATTACCCCCATTTTCAGTCTTGTCTCGATTCCTTGACAGTGTGGATGTCCATCATTAAAGATCGTCATTAGATTAACCAGCCAGAGATGAATCAGGGGAGGATTTTTTTGGACATGTAGCCAGGTAGCCCAGCCGTTGGCTACTTCAGGAGTTCTGTGATTGTATGTATGATGAGTAGTTTTAATAATTGTTTTTAATCAGTAAATGATATATTTACAAGGTAGTTAACACATTTCTGCCATGCTAGATGCAACCCTAAGTGAGCATTTAAGGCTTTTGAAGCATGCATTAATAGATCCTAGCGGTGTTTTGTATCTATGTAAAGCACTTTTTACATATATATGGATGTTTTAGTTGATTAATTCTGTTTTCATACAAATTACCAGGGCAAAATTCTTAAGTTAAAGAGTGTAGTTTAACTTTTATATAAAATTAACTTGTCTAATGACCCGCCCTTTTGTTAACACCTGGGGGTCGACAAGGGTTCTGCTTGGGGGGTGTGGTTATCTGAGTCTTTATATAGCTAGCTGTGAAGAATAGCTAGCTTTTCCTCTACTAATGTCTTGCTGTGCGGCGTTAAGGCTAGTAGGTTTGTATTGGCTTTGTCTTAAGGTTTTTTGTTTCACACACTATTTCTACCTGTTTCCAGATTTCAATTCTTTTGGAAAAAAACATTTTCAACTAAAACACCAATGGAATCTCCGAATAGTGAGTTCTTAATATATCATCATTCTATTCCTAATAAGACTGTTGTAATTGTTCCGTTAATTGTAGGATAATATTTGCATACTGTTTTAAAGGTTTTGTTTGTTAGGTCACTCGGTGGTTACTGTGTTGGCTGATGGTGAAAACTCAACTGCTAACGACCAAGGTATGTGTTTATCATAGGTTTCTTTTCTTTTCTTTATTTATTTCTTATTATATTTTTCCATTTTTTTTTTTTCCAATTTTACACTTGGGAATATGTTAAAATATTATTAAAACTCATTTTCTTACCTTTTCTGAAGCTCTGACTGTTGGAAGTGGGGGATCTCTACAAGTCACGAGTGATCGGCAGCTGCTCAATGGTTACTCAAATGGTGTCTTTTCACTTTTTGTTATAATTTATTCAGTCTAACATGTGTTTTAAAATACTTTCTTTATCCTCTTTTGTATATTTTTCCAGGGAGAAACACAACTTCCTGGTGAAATCCTCAGGGCAGCGCAAAAAAGGCTTTTATTAGTAGACATAGTGTGTGTTATTGTTGTCATATTCATTATTATACTATGATTATTGTTACTAATTTGAGTTTATGTATTTATTTATTTTTCCCCTCTCTATGAACAGCACATTACATCCACCAGGTGCACCCTCAAGAGAAGAGACCAGGACAGGGTCCATCTTGTGGCTCTGCATAGAGAAGTGGATGAGGCAGTGCTGACGCTCGTGCAACTTGCCACAACACCGTGTCATGAGGTCCATCCAGCCCCCGGATTTGTGATCGCATCTTCTCAAACAAGTGTTGTAGAAAACGCTGTGTCTGACAGTGCTATTGCCAATGTAACCCCTCGGTCCAGTAGACCTTCTGATCATATGTCAACAGATTTGTTGCCAGTTCTGTCTGTTCAAATAGACAGTCAGGACACGACTAGCGGTATACAGCTGTCAGCGTCAGTGGGTCCTAACAGTGCTGTGATTGGTGTGTCCAACACACCTCTGGTTTGTTTACAACTACATGATTCTCTGGCTTTATCAGACGTGTTTGATGACCATCAAAATACTAATCAGGATCGCTCGTCAGAGCATTTTACTTCCCTAGAGGGTTTTGATCTGCCTGAATTAAGTAGTCGTCATGGACTAGAGCTAGACATCAGCAGTCTTGGTCTAGCTGTACAACTTGATGCAGAGACACAGACACCACTTAATCTCCCACCCTCTGTGGATAACAGAGTTGACTGGTTGGCTATAGTGGTAAATAGTGAATTTACAGAATTAAAACAGCAATACATAGCTTTGGAAAAATCTGCGAGTGAAAACAGAATCTTGTTAAAAAAACAAAATGAAAAGTTAATTGAAATCGTACAACAACTAGGTAGTTCTACAGCGCAGTATAAAGAGGACAGGCAGCTTGTAACACCTCCATTTCAATTTTGCTCGAAACACTGGTGCAGGGGCTTCTGAATTAGGTTTTTGCTGTGTCTCTCCTTATCAGATATTATTAATCGACATGTCTCCTCTTTAAAAAAAAATTCAAACTTGTAGACGGAGTATAGACTGTTGCTGATTGGAACTCTGATGATGAGAGAGCTGGACCTATTACTACCGAGGGTGTTCAGGGCAGGTATATCCAGTTTGTGCAAAAAAAATGGCTTGTCTCTTGGTGATAACGTGGCTGGCAATGTCGACACATTGTCTAAATGGGCTAGAGTTAGGGCCAGGCGAGTCGAAGCCTTGACAAGGCGTGTGACACATATTGATCTCACCCAAGGACGTACTGCTGGTACTGTTGCTAATGATGCTAGTTTTACCTATGCTGCTGATGGATGTGGTAATACGACCTGTGATGATGAATCTTGCTGCATCTGTTCGTGCTGATGTGACCGAGGCTGGTGAAAGTGCTTGTGCTAGTGTTTGTGCTGATGTGGTCTGTGCTGATGAAAATGCTTCTGACAATGTTTGTGTTGATGATGGTAATGGCTTTATTATTGAGATATCCGATGATGATAGCATGGTTAGTGCCGTAAATATTACCCCAGTGAATGTTGATGTGGATGCTGATGCCGTTATCGTGATAGACAGCGATGATGTTGATTTTTGTTCCGGTAGTGCCGGGTTTGGTACTGCTAACACTGCTGATTCAGCACCTGTTGCTGTTCAGCTTGACACAACTATGATGCAGAGTCCTGTAGAGCCACGCAGTGTTGGTGAGTCTGCTTCTTTAAATCAGATAGGCGGGGGCAGTGGTGATAGAGAAGTAGAACAGAAAGCAATGCCCACGCGTGGCTCAATGTCGATTCTGATGACGATGCTGCTGATGATGATGATGCTGATGATGATTCTGATGAGGCAAGACCAAAAAAACAAGTCCGCGATATACCTAATTTTAATGCGTTTGAGCTGCGCCAGCGTCTCGATTTCAGAGACATTAGTCTCAATCACCCCGAGCTAGTCCCGATGAGAATCAGGGAAAGGTTGTCTGGCATGATTGACTGTGCATTAGATAGGGCGCATCCCGGCAGTATTTTAAATGTGGTGTTGAGAGGCCGTCCCTTGCCAATGACGCGCAAGCTATTTTAAACTCTGACTATCAATACAATGCAGATTTGTTTCTGGAAGAGATTTCGCAAGTTTTGCAGAGTAATGACAGTTCCTGACATTCCTGACAGTCATAATTAATATAATTTGGTAATAATTTGTGCTTCAGTCTCTGTCTTGCGCGTTTTAAGAAAAAACAAAAAGCAGAAGATAAGAAACAAAAAGAAGAAAAAGAGGGAGAAAAAGAGCAACATCAACAAACAGTGCATGAACATTCACTGACTGAGCAAACATATGCAGAAAACATTCATCTAAAAATTATGAGTAATCTCACAAGCTGCTTGTCTTTTGATAAAGTAGCGGCATTTAAAAGGGAGATAAAAGCAAAAATCCTAATATTCACACAGCCGGTCGCAAACTTCTGGCAAACTCAGGTGCAATGTATGTTTTATAGACGCCTGTCACAGACACCTGACCATCTAAAAATTATGGGTAATCTCACAAGCTGCTTGTCCTTTAATAAAGTAGCGGCATTTGAAAGGAATAAAAGCAAAAATCATACTATTCCATCACACTGCCGGTCGCAAACATCTGGCGTGTTACAAGACACACGATGAGATCAGCAAACATACTGTCTGGTTATACTGATGGGATAATCACTATTATTTGATAGAAAACCCGGCAGGATTATTCTGGCTCAGCATACGTGTGAAATTATTGTTACGAAACATGAGGCAGTCTTGAGTCATAGCTGTAAACTCAGGTGCAATGTATGTTTTATAGACGCCTGTCACAGACACCCGACCAAAACTGTAAAATGTGGTGATTGCAAACGCATATGCAGATCTAATTTTTGTGTCAGGCAGCACAAAATGGTGGAAGAGACACACGGGCAAACACCGTGTGATAGACTTAAGTACTGCGAGTCATGCGGTAGCGTTTACCTGAGGGGAGGTAAAACACACAAATGTCGTCCTCTTAGATAATGGACGTCAAGGCATCACATCAGTGCTACATTCAGCCTTTGGAAAGGAAAAAAACGACAAATTAATACCTAGTATTTGATTTTGAGACTAGGTATCACAGTGGCCGACACGAAGCAGACCTTGACCTTGACGGTAAAAACATGTACTGTTTCCCTGGGCTAAATTGTGTGAAATCATTTGTGGACCGCTATCGAAAACCCAAATATAGTGAATACACATTCATCGCACACAACGCGTCAGGGTTTGAAAATTATATCTTGTAAGAATATATGGTTAAACAAGGAATAACCCCTGAGCTGACAATGAGAGGTTGCAGGGCCTGGGTTTTGTTGTATGACAGGGCAAACAAACAGCGTTGGATTGATTCTTTCAGCTTTCTGCCCATGCGATTGTCAAAAATACCATCAGCATTAGGCTTCGAGGACAAGATGAAAGGTTATTTCCCTCACAAGTTCAACACACCGGGGAACGAGAATTATGTGGGCCCCTATCCAGCACCATACTACTATGGCTATGATAGTATGAGTGACGCCGAAAAACCACATTCATGGGTTGGTATAGTACTGTCTGTGGAGAAACCTTCGACTTCGAGGTAGAGATTTGATGGTACTGTGTCAATGACGTGGATGTGTTGCTCAGGGGATGTAGTATCTACCAGGATACTTTTTGGAAATGCACAGAACTTGACCCCTTTGTGTTTACTACGTTGGCATCCAGTTGTATAGGTGTGTTTAAAACATTGTTCCTGAAGAAAGACACACTCGCTCTCACGTATGACGGTGCATATGTTGGTCGGTACAAGGCATTTTCAGACGTGTCTATACAATGAATATCTGAGTCACACTTGAAAGATCGAGATAAAACATGCCATCAATCAAGGGGAACATCAGATAGGCTGGTTGGATGGGTATCAACCTGATACAAAAAAGTGTTATGAATTTGCAGGCTGTTTTTTTTTTTTTTCACACATATTTTTTATTAAACAGGTTTTGCAAAGCACAAAAGAAAAAAAAGGGCACAATGACAAAAATGGACAGGTATGGCATCTCAACAACCCAAGATGAAGACAGGCAGCTAAGAACAGTATGTAATGAGATCAACAGTAAAATTAGATGACAGACAGGTAAACAAACAAACAAATAACAATAATAATAATAATAATAATAATAATAATAATAATAATAATAATAATAATAATAATAATAATAAATAGATGAATAAAACAAAACAGAAAAGAGTTTCAGGGATACTAATGCCCTGTCCCCCTCCAGGCCAGGTTCATCAGTCCTGAATCCATCCTCTGGGCCTTAGCAGGTCCCAGGTAGTCAAAGAAAGAGTCCCAAATCTTGTCAAATGTGACAGGTTTGTCCTTTAAAGCAGTGGAAAAGGCCTCAAAAGGGACGATACTTGTCACAGTACACAACCATTGATTTAGGGTTGGGGCTTTATCAGAGATCCGCATGAGTAAAATACAATTCCAGGCACAGTGCAGCAAAATATGCACCAGCTTTGTGTTGCGGAGATCAGCAGGCAATTCATCAGGCAGGCCCAACACACAAGTCCTGGCTCCCAGATGTAAAGGGTGTTTAAAGATCTTATCAAGCTGTTGGGCAATTGTGATCCAAAGCTTCTGGATATGGGGGCAACTCCATAAACAATGAAACAAGGAGCCAACAGCCGACTGACATTTCGTACAAAGATCTGATGTGGCAGGATTCATTCTGTGTCTGACCTCAGGTGTAATATAAAGACGATGTAAAATCTTAAATTATCTCTCCCAGGCTGAATTAGAAGCCAAGACACTGGATGGCTGGTTACATAGGGCGGCCCAGTCCTCTGGTTTTATTATAGTGCCTAAGTCAGATTTCCATTTGCCTTTAACTTTATCAGAGTTGTCCTCCTTAAAGCTGCACAATCCTGTAAAGCCGTTTGGTAAAAGATTTAAGCTGTACATTACCCACCAACAGAGACTCCACGGGAGAGATGGCTAGTACCCCGGAGAACACTCTTAACTTGGACAGGATGAAATTCCGAACCTGCATGTATTTAAGAAAGTCCCCATTGGAGACACCAAACTTGTTTTTAATTTGCTGAAAAGTGAGGACTGAGCCACCCCGAAAGATGTCCCCAACCACTTTGATGCCCCTGTTGCCCCGGTCGGCCAGACCACCCCAAGGCCAGGTGGGAAGTCTGGGTTATCATGAAGAGGGGTTAATAATGAAAAACAATTATTGTAACCCTCCAACCTCCTGACCCGCCTCCAAGTATTTAACATATTCTTTAAGATCAAATTGTCATTCACCAATAACAATACTTTTTCAGGGGAAATATATAACAGGTTGTGCAAGGGGATTCCATCCAAAGAGGCTGATTCAGAACTGAGCTACATAGAGTTAGAGTCCTGTAAAAAACATTCCACGAGGTATATATACTGTGAGGCCAACTGGTACAATGAAAATGATGGAGCCGACAGGCTGCCACACTTGGCAGGCAGACTGAGAAAACTGTATCTTAGCCCCGGTTTTTGTTTACACCAGATAAATGATGTGATAGAACTGTTTATCTGTGCAAGAGTTTTCTTTGACAATAAAATTGGGAGCATTTGAAAGAGATAAAGGAGACGCGGGAGAATGTTCATCTTGATGAGATGAATACGGCCTAACAAAGACAAGGGCAGGCCACACCACCTATCAAGGTCATGCTTTATGGTATGTAGGAGGGGAGTAAAATTATGCCTGTAAAGATCTTTTAAGCAGGGGGACATTTTTATACCTAAATAAGAAAAGCCGTCAGGGGACCAGCGAAATGGCTGTGAGATGTTTGGATATATGAATTGTGACTCGCCTCGCTCTTAGAAAAGTTTATTTTATATCCAGAAAAAGAGCCACAATTATTAATTAACTCTATCAATCAAAATAAAATCGGTTCTACTGCTAGTTTTATGTACAGTTGAGGGGTACAGGGTCGGAGGCCCTCTGCTAAGGGCTGTACGGTCCCTGTATGACCGGAGCAGGAGTCTGGTTCGCATTGCCAGCAGTAAGTCAGACCTGTTCCCGGTGCATGTTGGACTCCGGCAGGGCTGCCCTTTGTCACCGGTTCTGTTCATTTTTTTTTATGGACAGAATTTCTAGGTGCAGTCAGGGGCCGGAGAGGGTCTGGTTCGGGAGCCACTGGATTTCATCTCTGCTTTTTGCAGACAATGTTGTCTTGTTGGCTCCGTCGAGCCGGGACCTCCAGCATGTCCTGGGGCAGTTTGTAGCCGAGTGCGAAGCAGCTTGGATGAGAATCAGCACCTCCAAATCTGAGGCCATGGTTCTTGACCGGAAAAGGGTGGCTTGCTCCCTCCAGGTTGGGGGAGAGTTCTTGCCTCAAGTGGAGGAGTTCAAGTATCTTGGGGTCTTGTTCACGAGTGAAGGAAGGATGGAGCGTGAGACTGACAGGCGGATCGGTGCAGCAGCTGCAGTACTGCAGTTGTTGTATCGGTCTGTCATGGTGAAGAGAGAGCTGAGCTGAAAGGCGAAGCTCTCAATTTACCGGTCAGTGGGATTGGGATACTCCCGGAGGAGCTAGGGGAAGTGTCCGGGGTGAGGGAAGTCTGGGTGTCCCTGCTCAGGTGGCTGCCCCCGCGACCCGGCCCCGGATAAGCGGTAGAAAATGGGTGGATGGATGGATGGATGGATCCTGGTAGATACTACATCCCCTGAGCAACACATCCACGTCATTGACACAGTACCATCGAATCTCTACCTCGAAGTCGAAGGTTTCTCCACAGACAGTACTATACCAACCCATGAATGTGGTTTTTCGGCGTCACTCATACTATCATAGCCATAGTAGTATGGTGCTGGATAGGGGCCCACATAATTCTCGTTCCCCGGTGTGTTGAACTTGTGAGGGAAATAACCTTTCATCTTGTCCTCGAAGCCTAATGCTGATGGTATTTTTGACAATCGCATGGGCAGAAAGCTGAAAGAATCAATCCAACGCTGTTTGTTTGCCCTGTCATACAACAAAACTCAGACCCTGCTACCTCTCATTGTCAGCTCAGGGGTTATTCCTTGTTTAACCATATATTCTAATAAGATATAATTGTCAAACCCTGACGCGTTGTGTGTGATGAATGTGTATTCACTATATTTGGGTTTTCGATAGCGGTCCACAAATGATTTCACACAATTTAGCCCAGGGAAAAAGTACATGTTTTTACCGTCAAGGTCAAGGTCTGCTTCGTGTCGGCCACTGTGATACCTAGTCTCAAAATCAAATACTAGGTATCAATTTGTCGTTTTTTTCTTTTCCAAAGGCTGAATGTAGCACTGATGTGATGCCTTGACGTCCATTATCTCTTCGTCACAGTGGCGACACCTAAGAGGACGACATTTGTGTGTTTTACCTCCCCTCAGGTAAACGCTACCGCATGACTCGCAGTACTTAAGTCTATCACACGGTGTTTGCCCGTGTGTCTCTTCCACCATTTTGTGCTGCCTGAGACAAAAATTAGATCTGCATATGCGTTTGCAATCACCACATTTTACAGTTTTGGTCAGGTGTCTGTGACAGGCGTCTATAAAACATACATTGCACCTGAGTTTGCCAGACGTTTGCGACCGGCTGTGTGAATATTATGATTTTTGCTTTTATCTCCCTTTTAAATGCCGCTACTTTATCAAAGGACAAGCAGCTTGGGAGATTACTCATAATTTTTAGATTAACGTTTTCTGCATATGTTTGCTTATTCAGTGATTGTTCATGCACTGTTTGTTGATGTTGCTCTTTTTCTCCCTCTTTTTCTTCTTTTTGTTTCTCATCTTCTGCATTTAGTTTTTTCTTAAAACGCACAAGACAGAGACTGAAGCACAAATTATTACCGGCATTGTCAGGATTGTATAGAAAACGGGTTTTCTCTGACAAGGTCTTGTCATACGGTATTTTATTAATGCTTTTACGTTTTCCTCCACTTCTGTTTTGCACCACTGTGACAATAAACTGTAATTCGTCATTGGACATGGACGTGTCGTTACTCTGCAAAACTTGCGAAATCTCTTCCAGAAACAAATCTGCATTGTATTGATTGTCAGAGTTTAAAATAGCTTGCGCGTCATTGGCAAGGGACGGCCTCTCAACACCGCATTTAAAATACTGCCAGACAACCTTTCCCTGATTCTCATCGGGACTAGCTCGGGGTGATTGAGACTAATGTCTCTGAAATCGAGACGCTGGCACAGCTCAAACGCATTAAAATTAGGTATATCGCGGACTTGTTTTAGTGGTCTCGCCTCATCAGCATCATCATCATCATCAGCATCGTCATCAAAATCGACATCGAGCCACGCGTGGGCATTGCTTTCTGTTCTACTTCTCTATCACCACTGCCGCCGCCTATCTGATTTAAAGAAGCAGACTCACCAACACTGCGTGGCTCTACAGGACTCTGCATCATAGTTGTGTCAAGCCGAACAGCAACAGGTGCTGAATCAGCAGTGTTAGCAGTATCAAACCCGGCACTACCGGAACAAAAATCAGCATCATCGCCGTCTATCACGATAACCACATCAGCATCCACATCAACATTCACTGGGGTAATATTCATGGCACTAACCATGCTATCATCATCGGATATCTCAATAATAAAGCCATTACCATCATCAACACAAACATTGTCAGAAGCATTTTCATCAGCACAGACCACATCAGCACAAACACTAGCACAAGCACTTTCACCAGCCTCGGTCACATCAGCACGAACAGATGCAGCAAGATTCATCATCACAGGTCGTATTACCACATCCATCAGCAGCATAGGTAAAACTAGCATCATTAGCAACAGTACCAGCAGTACGTCCTTGGGTGAGATCAATATGTGTCACACGCCTTGTCAAGGCTTCGACTCGCCTGGCCCTAACTCTAGCCCACCTAGACAATGTGTCGACATTGCCAGCCACGTTATCACCAAGAGACAAGCCATTTTTTTTGCACAAACTGGATATACCTGCCCTGAACACCCTCGGTAGTAATAGGTCCAGCTCTCTCATCATCAGAGTTCCAATCAGCAACAGTCTATACTCCGTCTACAAGTTTGAATTTTTTTTTAAA
>JARJLU010019809.1:0-137980 GCA_030272975.1 Sparidentex hasta
ACAAAGGCTCCCCCTCTGTGCATATGATTTCCTCCACTAACGTACGGCCTCAGGCAAGAAACACATTTCCAGGAAATCCATTTTTCTCAACGCTCCCCGGGCAGTCTTGAGTAGTCCCTTCATAGTCATCAGAGCCTTTTTGGAACATTATATGAATATTACAGCATGCGTTATGCAGGGTGTCTAGGTTGATGACTGAAGCGGAGTCAGGTTGTTTGGCCCAGCAGGTTGCGAGGCTTTGAGTAATCAGGGTTTGGGGATTCTAATTAGGACAATTAAGTCCTAATTACAATGTAAACACATTCTGCTGCCAAAACCAGAGACCCCTAGAGTGAGGCCTCTGTACCGTAGCCTCCCACTCTGCTCCGCTGTCTAAAGAACAGCGTGGCCCCCATACTGTACAGTCCTTTACACCCTCTCCACTGATGAGGAAGTTCTTTATGGTCTGACTCAGCCAAGCTTAAATGCTCTTTTAATGCAGGTTTACCAATATGTGCTCTGTGCATTCTGCTTGTGTCACTGGACATAATGAAGATATTAGGATCATAAGAGCTATCATATGTCACAGCCTGGTCTCCAGCTGTGTATGTATTAGTCATATATTGTGCTTTTTCCACCACTCCGTTATCCGCATGAAGCTTTTCATGAGCCATTTTTAGATGCAAATGTTAAGCCTGCGCTCCGTGACGCCTTGGGATGGCAGCCGACCCGACCTTCAATCGAAAAGCGTCAGTATTTGATGAGGTGGGATATCAGATTCAAAAATCAACTCTCTTACAATTGGGAGCTTTAACTTACATCACCTAAATGAACATATCCTAACCCAAACCACGAACCTTCCCAAAACATAACAAAGATGTTTAAGTGCCTTCAAACAGCGACCGCTTCATAACCCCAACCACACGTTTATCAGACGGCATTAAATGACACAAAAAAAGCTTCAAATGTGTGACATGACAGCAAGAAGTTCTTAAACGTCGGGTGCTATTCAAACGCCGTCGCATGAGATCACATGGGCTGTCACTCTTGGATTTAGATTTTTAAATGTGTATATTTGTAGTCGGTTTACAGGTGTCAAAATGTCACTGTGAACATACTTCCTTTTTGTTATGTGAATAGGGGACCCCAGTGATTTGGCATTGTATTCTAATAACACTGGGTGAGTCATGATGGACAAAAATAAGGATCAGAATCAGTACAGCAGGACCGGTGATGCTGCCTTTTTTATTCCAAAATTGGCACCTACCTAACACTGCAGAGATTCAGGTGTGTTATGAGAGTTGTAACCAATGTAGTATCGAGTCTCAAGCAGACATGCGGAGGAGGCTTGAGAAATCCTCATGTGGAGTCACAAAGGTCTATAAACAACCTGATTTCCACAGATGCAGTAGCATTCCCCAGGACCTGGTGGAGTTCCTTTTTAACTTTCACATCTAGACAAGACCTAGAGGAGGCTGGATTTTCAGAAGAACATGTAACTGGTTAAAATACTTTTAAAGTAGTTTAAACTTTTTTTGCATGTGAAGAAATGTAGGGGAATCGCAGGAACTGCAGCTGAAGTTTCAGTTGTGGAAACACTAAAAGGGAATTAAAGCAACAAATTGTAACTTCGTGGAGAAAGACGGTTGATTGTCTCCTCCCAAGATCGTCGGATCCCGATGCTTTGGGTTGGCAGCTCGGGTGGAACGCCGACGCCGAGCAGAAGTATTTGACGATCTGAGGATGAGACTCTGCGTTCCACAATCTTTCTCCCGGAAGTTACATCTGTTGGAGTCTAACAGCCAAAAGAATTGAAAAATATGATAAAATATAGAGCTCTGAGTCTAAGCCCTGTAGGTTACTGCAGAATATTCCAAATCTTTCAGACTTGTAGATTTTTGAAACATTCAAATGTATTCTCCCATGTCATCCACAGATTAAAGGAATATTTTATTAAACAGCGCTGTCATGTGTCTATTAATACATTGAATATGTAGAGATACATGTGTGTAAATTATGAATGTAAGCGGGAGAGGTGGTGACTGTTCACTGTGTGCATGCAGCGTGTTTGTGCACATGAAATATGATTTAAATATGTAATATAATGTGCATGCAGAATCAGCCTGTAGTCATCATCTCTCATCCTTTCATGTGCGCACACACACGCGCACACACACGCACGTTGCTTTTGTTTTTCTTTGTGTATATGCTTTCAAATATTCAACAGCATTTCATCTTTCATTCTAAAGCAACTTAGTAGCTCTGGATACAGGCTGCAAATTAATTATCACGATCCTCTCTGGCATCTGTGCCTCTGTCACAATTCGTATTAAAGCTACATGCGCGCGAATGCAGGTGAGTGCAAAATGTATATGTGATATGGGTCAGTTTGTGAAGGAACTGTGAAATGGCATGACAGTACTGTCACCGGTAGAACGGTAAAGTGATTGGACACAAAGCCATTTTCAACCCACCATCTGACCAAAACCAGCTTGTAACAGCCATGCAAAAAAAATAAAAAATAAAATAAAAAATAAAAAAAACATCACCATGACACCACCCACGGCTGCTGCCGGAAAATGGAGGGGGAGTAAACAGACAGAGGCAGCAGACAGGACAGCGACGGTTGTTCCCCCATCAGCTCTGCAGGCTCAGAGATGAGAAACATACAACGCAGGAGCTCCTCGGAGAGAGCGCGGGGAGGTGACAGGGTGTCAGGTGGCTGTCACTACCCGGCATCAGGGTTCTTTGCAGCAGAGAAAAGAAAGTGGTTTGCTGAGGTCAAAGAGCCACCGCGAGCTGTTATACCTTTGAGGGGGAAGAAAATATACTCAGATTTTCCAGCCTCAGCTTTTTCTAACTTTTATATGCTGGCGATTTTCCTCCCTCCACCGCCTCATCGTTCTCATAATTCATCACTGCCTTGTCCTTTTTGGCAGTAAGTCGCTATCAGTGTAATTGGCGGTAGGCCTCAGCATAATGAGGCCTTCAAATGTATGAAGTCCTTGATGTCCAGACTCTTTCTTACAAACTCATTTTATTGTAACAAGTGATGTGTTAAAGTAATAATGCAAAAAAAAAAAAAAAAAAGCCTTTTACATTTTTCTATTCATATATTACATTTGAAAGTTCTTACATTCCTTATAGTGCTTGAACCATGTTGAGGCACACAGGCAGAGTTGTGTTCTCGATCATGCCAGTTTTTAGTACAGCAGGAATCCTGGCTGCCCTTCCGCACCCAGCCCACCTCCAGAACCACATAAGCACCTTAATTGTCACGCCACTTCCCATTACACATGTCATTCCTCATGCCACGCTCCCATGCCCATGTGCCTGGCCAGCTGCTCGGAAGGGGTTGGAAAACAAGGACAGGGCAAGGTGTCACCAATACCATGCACTCATGTCCCTTGAACTACAGGGTTGTAAATGAACAATAACCAATTATAACACACACACACATTAAAATGTATATGTTTATATGAAAATATCTATAAACATTTTTTTTTTCTTTTTCAAAACATACGTACATCTCCAAAAATGATCATGTATCATCAAGCAAGGATTCATTTATGAGACCAAATATCTTTAGATGAATAACAGTTTTTATCAGTGCTGCCGCTGACTAAAGTGTTTTTTGCAGTTTCTGTTGGTTGAATAGTTAGATTAAGACCGTAGTCGACTTTTCCTGGCATGTTTGTAGCATCAACGTAATTGTTTGAAGCTGAAACAGACAGCTTCTCTGAGCATTTCTTTGTGGTATAAATTTAGCTGCGCTGTGGCAACTGCTTGCATCCTGAGTAATATGTAGGTAGTTGTGATACTTACTGGTGTAGTAGAAAGAATGGTGGTTTTGAACCGTCTGGTGGTAAGAGGAAATATACCAACGAAGGAACAGACTTTGACACAACACCAACGCAGTGTAGAGTTTTGTCTTATTCCAGTTGTTCCACTGTCACCTGCAGATAGTGACCTGGGACAAAATTGGCTCTTCCCATTTAGCAGACGTGCGTCCTTTGTACCATGATCCGATGCTTATTTTTCCGTTAGAAATCCAGCCCGACGGCAGACTGAATAGCATACTTAAAATTAGGTTTATAAGGAGCCAACCTATGAGTGGATGGAGTCATTTTTCTACAGTCACTACACTGTTCAGCTGGTATTTTCTTTAATATAAGTAAAAGCAAAAGAAAGTTCTCTTTTGCCAGTTTTTGGGGGCATGGATGGTGCACTGCCTGTTAGCAACAGTGCTAACAATTCAGAATTTTTTGTACAGCCAGCAGGCAGACTGAACATTTTGATAATGTTGTTATCAACACATTATAACAGTCTGTCTTCTGCCTCCCTGGAGTCAGACTCTTGGTCTGAGCCTGGTAATAAGGTACCTGCTGTTGTTTAACTGTCCTCTGCAGTGTTGAAGGCTGTGTTCGGTCCTGGTCCAGCAGTGTCCGGTGGAAGCCGCTAAATGCAATCCAGTTGCCTGCTCGCCTGGCTCTGGTGTTCATCCCACAACACCTCCACCTCAGACTCCTGTCCTAAGGGTGTCAACATCAACACGCACCCGGAGAGCTGCACGGGTAACTGTCAATACTTCTGTCCCCGCTCTACCAACAAGGTGCACTGGGAAACTGGGTCGGCTAACACTCTGGCTTATAAATCAACAGTTTTGTAGACTGGTGGGCAGCCTGAGCTTTCATTTCACATTTGTGTTATTTTAATATATTTTTTTAAATGTTAGTTATCACTATGGAGAGGACTTCGCCTGCATTTCTCACAGCAAAGACATAATCACACTCTGTTCTCAGGCGCTGGGGAGAAAAAGCACTGTTAAGTACATGAGGAATACATTTGAACAGCTTGATATTAGACAGCTTTTGTTCTGTCTCATTACCTTGGCAAATGTAATCGAGGACTCAAAAAGACTCCATCCTTTTGAGCGCATATGCTCCCCCGTACGCTCCTACCTCTCCGAGAAAGAGCCGGTCCCGACAGCACCGTCAGCTCCACCTGCCACCGCTCGGACAAAGCAGAGACTATATTCGGCAAATGAGCCAGGGAACGGAGGCCATGGTTGACTGGTCCTAAGGTGAAGACGAAGGCTGTGTCCAGGGGAGCGGGAAGGAGGAACCAGAAGCCTTTCAAAACGAGACCGTTTCACAGCCGTGATGATCTCACTTCCTGTCGGGCAGGTCTTGCGGAGCGACCTGTGATGCTGTTGCTGAAGCTGGCCGGCCTGAAGCCCCTGGAGGAGGAAGAGGAGGGCGGTGCTGAGATGTGGAGGTGATGAAAGAAGAAATATACGCAGACAGAGAATGCAAACACGCATACATATGTGAACACATTCATCACCGCCAGATCGAACGGGAGGCTGAGAAGGAATAGAATAATATCTCAAACCTTTTTATTTCCGCAAGCCATTCCAGTATCATTCATAGCAGAACTACAGAGGGACATTTAACCTCAGCAGCCTCCCAGCATCTTAAATCATCCTCACATTGTGTGTGTGCCTGTGTGTGTGTCTGCTGTGGTTTAATGCGCATGGTTAAATAACTGTTTTCTGGTGGCTTGGAGACTAGAGAGACAGATTAACTGCGGCAATTGCAATTATTACAACGGCCGTTTAATTCCGGACTTGCTCATTAGCACTGAATGAAAAACATTATCAGTCCGTCATAATGAAGATGTACTGGCTATCTGTGGCGAGAGTGCAGGATGTGGCGGAGGAAGCCAGTCACCAGTGATTCCAGTGAAATGTGGCTGGTGAAATGCATTGAATCTGAATGAAGTTCTTTAAAGCAGTGGTGGTGAATGCATCTACAAAAACTATGACTGGATCTGCTGTTCCTCTCAGGTCCACTGAGCTTTATAGCCTCTTTTAGCTGATTTGGCTTTGGTCTTTTGGTTTGTCTGTTGTCTTACTTCACTCCTCACTGCTCCTATTTATGGCATTTGCATTACAAAAAAACAAAACTCAAAATGAACGAAGACCTTACCTCGCAAGAAAGACCAGGCAATAGATAGGGCAAGCTACTCGTCTCAAGAGTTGACGGAGACCAAAACAGAGCTAAGAGGAGAGCTAACTTCGGACTTACTGTCAAATGGCCAGAAACACAACTCCAAATCAATTTTAATAACCAAGCCTCCAAGAAGAGCGCCAGGCTTTGAAGCCAACTTTTGTTGTGCGTAACATTGTGAGAAAGGCTCCCGTAAAATGGTGGGTAGTTTTCTTTTAATCCCAACCCTCCCAAAATAACTTGTTTGGCTATCATCATTTTGGCGAGTCGTTTCGATAACATCTGGAAAGTCTAGAAGAGCAGCACAATTTAATCATTTGATAAAGGCACAAGTCCCTTTAGTGTGCTCACTCTATGAGCCCCACAACATGGAGGGAACAGGGAATTTAACAACTTGGGAAGTTCAGCTTTTCTGGTTTCATACCAACAGGGCTCCACCTCCAATGCTGCATCCAGATTTTAATGGTTTGATCCATGATGTTGACCTCCAACAGCTCGCTGGCATGCTTTGAGGATAAATATTACTTTTCTAAATGCCCTCAATCGACGTTGTTAGGGAAAATCTTCTTGACGTGAAGGTGAGCTGGGGGTTTGTTTGGGATAGAGAGACAGAGAACTGTGTGTTTAGCATGAGTTAGCATCGAGGCAAAAAAACAGCAAATTCGATGTTGATGTTGAAAACATCTTCAGTTTGAAGAGAGTAACAACACAAGTAATGTCACCACAGAGGGACCACATCTCATTTCAAATGTAAATTATGTTATCAACAAGAATGATATAAGAAGCAGTGCACCGTCCCTGCCAAGTAAACAAATGCATGAAAAGAGATGTAACCAAGGAATCTGCGTTGCATTATCACGTGGTTAAGTCTGCTATTTCACTTTCATGCCGTTCCAGTTGTCATTAATTTTTAAGTAAGGTCAGGTTGCAGAAACTCTGGTAAAGAGTCTGAGAAGTGGGAATGTTTAAAGTATTTATGCAATAAAATTTTAATTCAAACAAAAGAGAGAGAGTCTGTATTTTATTAGGCCGGCACAGAAGGGCTACATAGATTTTAGAAGAGGCAAAACTGTTGTGGACATTTGTCACATCTTTATAGCTACAGACATTTAAGTGAGGGTGATTATTCTGAACATCAGCAGTTGTGTTGGTTTAGTTGTGCGGCGGAGAGCGTCCTCCGGATACACAGGCCTTTTGTGTACAGCATGTTGATTTAATTCCTCCTCACAAAGTTTCGCTTTGATTCAATATACAGTGATGCTCGAACAGGATTGGGCTGCCAATTCCCCTGCAGCTGGACATAAACTTTTATTCATCTGAATAATCATCTATGAATCGCGGTTCATAAAACAAATTGTCGTTATGAAAGACATAAAGACATTTTGCGAGCGGCGGAGAGATTGTGGAGTGGGAGATTGTTGAAGAGGAGGCGATGCCGTCGCCTTGTGTGCGGAGCCTTTCCTGTGCTGCTTCCTCTTTTATGGTCTGACCTTTCTCTTAATTGGCTGCCATGTCTTTACACTGAGATTCTGTTGGTCTCCCAGCCAAGTAATTTCTCCCCCTCTTCCAGCTAAAGCGTCTCCCTCTGACCCATAAATTGGAAGTGCTTTAACCTTTCCTGAGTGCTCACTTTATTGTGCTCTCTTTATTCTTTTATTATGCAGATGAGATGGATTTGCAAATCTCAAAAAAGTGACTGGTATCACTCTCACCTGCTTTCTATTAAATGCCTTACATGCTTAGGTTTGTTTAAAAACCAAATTTTTAGCAGAGAGCAGATATTAAATGACAGAAAGGTGTTAATGCGCCCGCCGCAGTCCATCTCGCTGAAACTGAAAACGGTACGGCTGTTTAACCGAGCACATGTGCGTCGTGCTGCACGTTTCGCGAGGTTCTGCCAGGAGATAAAAAAAATATCATCTCCTCATTATCGCCAGTAATCCCTAATTCACTTAAATCAGCGGGCATGTAATATTCTCACAAAAACAGATCATAATCAGAAATGATGGCCTAGTTTGCTTATTCCATCCAGTTATCCATAAAAGTCATTACATGTGCATTAATCAGCCGACTATTAGGCTAAACAAGGTTCATAATATATCTGTGGAAGTGTATGTGTGCGCTCGGGGTGTAATACACTTGATGTATTGATATGTTTATTTCAATTTATTTCAAGACCTCATCCTGCGACTCTGACCCTGAAATCAATACCTTCATTTATGGTCCACCACCTTCAATCAATTCTGCCCCCGTCTCCTCTCCACGATGGACTGCCTCTGACTGGACACATGTAAGCAGAGCTCCATAGCTCTCTCTCAAGCTCTCAGTTTTTTTTTTTTTTTTTTCGTTTTTCCCCCCACTGGCTGCCTTCTGTGTCGCTGTGCAGTGGGAGGTAACTGGTCACTCAAATCCGAGATTGGCTGCTGGTCATCATCCTACAGCTTTAACCGGCTCTTTGCTCTCCTGCCCTCCTTTTCTCGGCGTCCTCCTCCGGCTTTCACCTCCCTGCTCTGCTCGTGACTGGCAGCTATATGGCTCTGATTCATGGCAGACAAAGCACGCGGCCAACGGCAGAATGAGGGAAGCACATGCAGAACAAATGCAAATGGCCCTCGGTTCTGTCGCGAGCTTCTTCTCCTCTCTCTCCCTGCGCGGCGCTCTCCGTCTCACCGTTTCTGGCGCACTTACCGGCAGGAAAATGTATAATCTCATTCCTAAGAAATATAGCTGCCGCGTACGTGGGGATACGGTGTGGCATCCCTTTGACCACGCGGCAAAATTGTGTTCCCTCCGACATAACAAAAAGCCATCGAGAACAAAGCCCGGGCCAGACGAGGGAGATTTAGCTATTTAGCCCGGTCACCTCTTTTTAGAAAAGCACAAGGTTGAGGAAAGCCAGGAGGTTTTATTCTTCTTAAAAAGCATGCATGAGCTGGCAGTATTGCTCAAACAGCCCTTTGCCTCCTCTGGATTTATTAGCCAATTTCCACTACCATTGTCTTTCACTTCAATCTCAGAAGTGAGGGTGCACCGGGCAGAATATAGGGCTGCAATCATCCGAGTGTGTGGCGACAAAACCTCCAGCGCTCGCACCTGGAACTCAATAGATATTCATGAACATTCTCGTATTTAGAGAAGGAAATAACTTAATACCGACAGTGTCGATGGAATAATAGCCATTTCCTGCCTGACTTGCAGCCCCTCAGAAAATGAGATTGCGCTGGCCGTCATTTTTCTTGTCTGCTGGGTGTTTCCACGCAGAGGTCTATGGCTGTGGCTATGCTCCCTGCATTGGCAATGAGGCACAGATAGAGAGAGGTGGAGGGAAGAGGGAGGGCGAGAGAGGACGAGCGTGACAGGGAGAGAGAGAGAGAGTGACAGGGAGAGAGAGAGAGAGAGAGAGAGAGCAAGGGTGACTGAGTGAGATGGGCCGACTTCAACAGGAGACGGAGGATTTGTTGTTGGATTCGCCATGAATAAAAATGGAGGTTAAATAGAAAATAAAAGCATAAAACATAACAAAATCATAATGCGTCTCATTTTCTAAAACACCATCATTGTTGTCCCTCGTCACACCCCGCTCTTCCGAGGCAGAAGACCTCCAGGGCTTTAGTGTAAACAGGACCCGGCCCGGAGATGCTGCACCCCGGCTGAGCCAAGGCTAATATTTCATTACCATGATTAAGATTGATTACTTCTACCTGGAACTGGCAAGACAAGAGTGTCCACTAAGGAAGAGAGACCGAAAATAAAGGAGAGTGAGAAAAAGAAGATAGAGGAGGGAACTGAGTGACGTGAATGGATGCCTGACCTGAGAAACAAAGGAATCTTTCAAACTATTCCTTACCATTACTCGGCCTGTCACGTTACCCCCGCCACCGCTCTTATAAATTAACCATCTCACAGAGGAGCTCAATCCCGCAACCCTCTCTCTCTCCCACAATTAGGTTTCTCCTCTTTGTAAGCCTTCCTTATCTCTTTGCTTTTACTCCGGCCTTCATCAGCACAGACATATATCACGATTTTTCCTCTTCGTTCCATTCTTATTCAGGCCTGCATCCTCAAGAGTGCACAGCATTCATCATGAGTTTGAGAAGATCCGTTTAAGATTCTTGCGAGGGTCTTTGCTCCAAGTGCCAGTATGGACAAACCTCCAGAAAAAAATATTTTGGAGCTTTAAAAAATGAGAGCGCTCACGATATCAATGCACACAATTCCAAAATGCACTTTTAGATTGTTATCAGGCACAATTAAAAACTCACGGTGCTGTGTTTTGTTACTGTCATGTCAGAAGGGGACAATAATGGCTTTACAAGTTTGGAGGCACAGTTTTCATTGTTTCGCAGTTTGAATTTTAGTGTGCGAGGTGGCATGAAGGAGTGAGTGAAGAGTGAAACCACTGGATAGCTTTTTAAAGTATGAAACCACTAGATACTGTCAACGAGAGACCACTGTTTGAGGTGGCATTTCAGCATTTGTAAACAGGAAACCACTGGATTTTTCTTTTTAATGATTCTACTGTTTGAGACCTTTAAACATTTGTACACCTGAAACCACTGGCTCTCTTTAACGAGAGACAACAATTTGCAATGATATTTCAGTATTTGCAAGTGTGAAAACCACAGGTTTTATATAACCACAGAGAGGGGCCACTGTTTGAAACTGTGTTCAAACATCTCATAAGCAAGAAACCACTGGATACCACTTGACAAGAGCCCCTTGTTCAAGATACACTATATTGCCAAAAGTATTCACTCACCCATCCAGATACGTGAAATCAGGTGTTCTAATCACTTCCATGGCCACAGGTGTATAAAAGCAAGCACCTAAGCATGCAGACTGTTTCTACAAACAATTGTGAAAGAATGGGTCGCTCTCAGGATCTCAGTGAATTCCAGCGTGGTACTGTGATAGGATGCCACCTGTGCAACAAGTCCAGTTGTGAAATTTCCTCGCCCCTAAATATTCCACAATCAACTGTCAGTGATATTGTAACAAAGTGGAAGAGAACTGGGAATGATAGCAACTCCGCCACAAAGTGGTAGGCCATGTAAAATGACGGAGCGGAGTCAGCGGATGCTAAGGCACACAGTGTGCAGAGGTAGCCAACTTTCTGCAGAGTCAATCACTGCAGACCTCCAAACTTCATGTGGCCTTCAGATTAGCTCAAAAACAGTGTGTATATAGCTTCATCAATGAGTTTCTGTGGCCGAGCAGTTGCAGCCAAGCCATACATCAGCAAGTGCAATGCAAAGTGTCGGAAGCAGTGGTGTAAAGAACGCTGCCACTGGACTCTTGAGCAGTGGAGACGCGTTCTCTGGAGTGACGAATCACGCTTCTCCAACTGGCAATCTGATAGATGAGTCTGGGTTTGGTGGTTGCCAAGAGAACAGTACTTGTTTGACTGCCTTGTGCCAAGTGTAACGTGTAGTGGAGGGGGGATTATGGTGTGGGGTTGTTTTTCAGGAGCTGGGCTTGGCCCCTTAGTTCAAATGAACAGAACTCTGAATACTTTAACATACCTAGAGATGTTAGACAATTCCATACTCCCATCTTTGTGGGAGCAGTTTGGGGATGGCCCCTTCCTGTTCCAACATGACTGTGCACCAGTGCACAAAGCAGGTCTATAAAGACATGGATGAGAGAGTTTGGTGTGGATGAACTTGACTGGCCTGCACAGAGTCCTGACCTCAACCCGACAGAACACCTTTGGGATGAATTAGAACGGAGACTGAGAGCCAGGCCTTCCCGTCCAACATCAGCGTGTGACCTCACAAATGCACTTTTGGAAGAAATTCCGATAAACACACTCCTAAACCTTGTGGAAAGCCTTCCTAGAAGAGTTGAGGCTGTTATAGCTGCAAAGGGTGGGCCCACGTCATATTAAACCCTATGGGATAAGAATGGGATGTCACTGTGGTATTTTTAACATCGGTAAGTGTTGAACCAGTGGCTTAAGGAGAGGCTACTATTCAAGATGCTTTTAATTTTGTGAGCCTGAAACCACTGGATAATCTGAATGAAGCTTATTTTCCAGCTGTTTTTGTGCTGCTAGTGCCAGGTAAGCCAAAACACACTCCTTTCCAAACCCAAACCAGGTGGTTTCTGAGCTTATACTTAACCAGAGCAGAAACAGTGCTGTCGTCACACCATGAAATTGCAACATAAAGACTCAACAAAGTAAAGTAAAGTTTCAACATATCTATGGATTGCAGAAATGTACAGCGCCAGTATTTTTTCTATAGATTGGGTTGAATAAATAGAGGAATAAGGCCATTTCATGTCTCTGCTGGCCACACAGACGGCAGACTGAAAGGGGAAAGTTCTGCTATTTTTGGCTGTTGTTGGAGAGACTCCCTTCTGTAGGTCGCTCTGTGAGAAGCAGAGATGGAGAGAAAACGTGCCCGTGTGTGTTTGCGGTGAGTTTTTGTGGGAGAAAAGCAATTTGTGTTGTAGGGAGAGATTTTTTTCTATAGAGAGTTCAGAGTTGCAATAAAAGGGGTAGAGACAGTGGAACAGTGTGGTGAAGTGCTGGTAGTACTCAGGGAGTTGGAGGAGCGCTTAAATTAATTTGATCTCGGATGCCTCAGAGACACGGCCGGTGTGAGCTAGCCACGCACCCGGACAGAAACCTGAGCAGATTGCACCGCTGCTTTGTATTCCAAATTAATTGGCCTCTGAAGATTGCCCTCCGCCCCTCACAACACTACTGATGCACATTTTCCTCCCCTCAATTAAAAGTGTGTTCCCCACATGCAGCCCTCTCCCCCTCGTTCCCGGTGACTTCGCGCTCCCCTTGTTACCGAGAACAAACTGGGCCCTCGCATCAGGGCTTAGCAGGACTGGTGGGGCAGAAGAGCAATCAAACACAGGAGGAATTATACAATTCATCAGTTTGAGTTTGGTGATTGTCATTAATTGCCGTTAAAGGATGAGGCTGCCTATTTTTCTACGTTTACTTTTTCGAAACAAATCCAATAAAAAGACCAAAACCAACAAGGAATTGATCCTACTGTCAAGATGCCTGTGTGATGTAGCTCATTCGTCTGTGCCATAGATGTCCATTATTATCTTAATGCTATTAAAGACACACGTCTGAACCGCACTGCTGCACTGGGTGACATGTTCCTTTACTGCAGTGTGCGTGGGCGCTGTTTGTTTTGAGTCAATACCACATTTGACTTCCTGCTGCCTTAAATACTCACTAAAGCACCAATTATGTATTGATCCGCCGCTGAAAATAGTCCCAGACAAATGCACATTTTCCACAGAATTGAGTAAGTGACAAAATCTACAGTGCTCTGTTGTTTTCTGAGGTTTCTGAGCCTTGGTAAAGAATAAAACTATATATGTATGATGCATAATATGTTAGCAAATGAATATCAGCTACATCACCATCTTCATTGTGTTCTACCTGCAATCTCAAGCCGTATCTGTTCTTGACTTAGCTGTTGAGGTGTTTGTCACACAATATTGGATGTTGTGAGACCAAATAGTTTTTCTCTCACTTTCACCTTGACTTCTGCTGAAACAAAGAATTTTGTTGGTAAAACGTACATTTCCACAGGCATGAATCCACTGAAATCGCACCCGTCTGAATATTTTCTTTCCCAAATCTGCGAATATTTTGCAGTGGTTTGCATGTTTTATAAGAAAATTATATTTTTAATACATTTTAATACATAATACAAGCCCCACACAGAGACACTTTTGGGAAATTCTAGCTTTCAACTTCCTAAATGATTTTGTGTTTTCACCCCTGTGAATTGAGCCTCTGAGGAATTCCGGTGGACTCGAGCATATTGAATATTATTATTTCCTTCACGAGGGTTAATTATTGAAAAGCCTCTATTTAGCAAAGGCGAACAGGCACAATTAATGGAATTGCTGCAGTTTTTACATCCATATCAATTACCGGGTTGAATGCGTGGCAGGGTGCATTACATGTGAAATGTGGCCTGCATAACAGGCCTGATTGTTCGGCTGTTCTGTTCTTTATGAACTGTGAAAGCTCCCCGAACAGCGGGGGGGGGGGGGCAGTTTACAGCTCTACCTGTGATACACAAAAGGCATTATCATCCCGCTCCCTCTGACTGAAAACACCTCTTGATACACTCACAGGAACAATACCACACTGTAACAAAACGGTGACGATAAACAAGCAAGAAAATGTCTTGACTTCTGTGTTTGATCTCTTATACCATAACCTTCTCTGTAAAGTCTGGGGATGAGGAAGTGGAGGAGTGATCCGTCTTGAGGTAAAAATAGTGTTCACAACTGACATATTTATTTATGAGAATTCAGAAGTTTTTTTTGGGGGGGGGGGCAAAAATGTAGGATGAATCTATTTATTGAACAAAGGACAGCAAAACACCACAACAAACACCGGGCGAAAAACACTCCAGATCCGAGATATTTCAGTCAGGAGAGACGTGAAAATGTTCTCCGAGGAGAATTGCCCCTGCGGACGACAAATGCCAAAACAACTCTGACAAAGAAGGAGAGGAGGAAAATATGAGTGAACAGAAGGAACAACAATTATTTATGTAAATAATGTGCCATTGCTGCTTATAATTAGTGGGAAAATTAAGCAGAAAAGAAGAGGGAGGGGGGGAGGAAAAAACATCACGCATGTCACCCAACTAATTTTTCTCATGCAAATTAACAATTGAAATTATAAATGGAAATGGTGTTGTTGTGATCGAGAGAGAAAGAGGGAGAGCAATGAGAGATGCCCTGCTTTTCTTTTTTTTTTTTTCCTTCTTCTTCTTTTTTTCACTCTGTTTGGAATTCATTAGCTGCTGAAGCAAGCGCGGGCAGATGCGGTTTGACACAAAGGGTGAAGTCGATAGCAGCAGCAGGATGCAGGAAGTTGGGATTATTGTTTCGGACAGAGTGGTAAAAAAAATAAAAAAAAAATATGACCGTTTCATGCCCGAGTGCAGAAGGGAGAAAAACAGTTGCGTGGTTTGTAATGCACTTAAATCTCCATCCATCCCACGTGCTGCGAATTATTAAACCTTAATGCCTCTTTGGGTGCGTTTGAACCTGCACACCTGGCCTGTAAGGTTAGTTTTTTTTTTTTTTTTTTAGGTATTTCCCTTATCCTGTGTTGGAGCTGACCTGTGCCATCCGCTAAATGTTCCCGTCCATAGCGCCACGGCGTGCTCGGATCAAGATGTGCCGAGGTGCTGACACAGTTATCAGACACAAAATCCCCGCCGCTCTCCCAGCGAGAGGTTGCTGGTTGCAGGGACTATAAAGGCAGTGTCAATGAGGGTGTGATAACTGTGAAAGTCTGTCTACATGTGTCTCCTGTCTGCTCGTCTCTCCTGTTCCCTTCCTCGCTCACCACCGGCAACCTCACACACACACACACACACACACACACACACACTTGCGACCTGCTTTTCTGCCTCCCCTCTGTCATTGGGAAGTGTTTTTTTTTTTCTTTTTTTTTTTTTTAAAAAAAAGGAGCCGGGATCAAACGAAGTCGGAAAATGCCTGTCTGGCGTTCATCTGACAGCCCTGCATCCTGAACCCTTTTAAAAGAGGGTGCAGAGGAAAAAAGGGAGAGAAAATAGGACATGTTTCGCACAATTTATGCAGCGTTAATTTTCCAGCCCACGCGTCGACTGTTTACAGAGTCCTGCGCATCTCAAACCCCCTCTCTTGTTCTCTCTCTCCCCCCAACACACACACACACACACACACTCCACTATCTCTCAAACCACAATTCCTCCTTTACTTTTTCCTCCCACCCCCCCTCCCCTTCACTTTTTGTGGCTTATGTTATTCTGATTTTTTTTCTTCTTCTTCTTCCAGTCTTTTTTGTGTCACTAGTGAGGATGCTCTCCCTTGGGGTGGCTAAATTTACATCTCTCCATATGACAAACACAAACAAAGAAGCAAATAAATCAAATGTGAGGTAGAGGGGGGGGAGGGAAGGAGGGAGGGAGCAGCCATGGATGTTTATCAGTCTCAGAACATATATGTGTATAAAAGCAGTATAGTAATATTGATCATCTATGAATAGAAACCAATGCTTAGCTTTGTGTATTTGATTTAAACAGACAAAGTACCGCCATTAAAAACCCAAACTGTCTTCAGCAATGACACCGAGTGACAGCCGGCTTGACAGCTTTTGGATTATGAGACTTGATAAGAAAATAACATAAGATGAAAAGAAGTTTTAAATAGAATTGTGTGTTTTTTTGTTTTTGAGGCCTTCGAGTGTGTGTGTGTGTGTGCGTGTGTGCTCCAGGAGAGAGACAATCGACCGGGCAGGAGGAGCCATTACCTCTGCACAGGCACAGTGTCACCTGTCATCTCTCTCTGGGGACCACGCTCCACACATCCAGGTGAGATATGTGCAGGTGTGTGTGTTTGTGTGTGTGTGTGTGTGTGTCTGTGTGTGTGTGTGTGTGTGTGTGTGTGCATGTGTGTGTGTGTCAGAGGAGCCTAGAGAAGCTAACCCCCTTCACCGCTCCCACCACTCTCTGCCCCAGCTCAGTTTACCATAAAATCTTACTTATGAAAATTCATGCAGCGGAAATAAAGCCCAAAAGAATCAGCTGTGCTCAGCTCCTGTTTGTTGCTGGTAAGTATGTACATATATGTGCGTGCAGGGCTTCAGCAGGATGGAGGATTCGTCAACAATACACCGTACACATGTATTCAGAGCCTGGTGTCTATTTCCTCCGCCGCGTTTTCCTGCTTCTATATCTGAATATTGAGAGGATCGTTGGGCGGGGGCTTCTGTAGAGGAGGGGTGGGGGTGAGGCTTGATCAGTCTCTTCCCAAATGTGTGTATGTGTGTGTGTGTGCTTGTGACAAGCAGAGGAGCCCTGCTGTGTCTCAGCGCGTCCTCTCTGATACATTATTAATTAGGCAGCGTTTAGAGTAACGAGCAGAGCATTTGAGCCCCCTCTCCCCCCGCCCTCGGTGACACGCTCCCTGGGAATCCGCTGTGTGACTGCAGATCAGAGGAAGCGACAATCCGACACTGCATCACCACCTTCCAGGAATACCAGAGAGCCGGGCTCCCAGGGAGATGGAAGACAGGAAGTATCACAATACATCCAGCTGCATCACACACACAGTCATGGTGGTCCGCTGGAGTCATGTCCGCCCTCTGACGTCGTATGAGACCTCTGATATCCAGATGTGAAGTTACTTTACTTCCACTTTGTGCGTCCTTATGTTTCCACTCCTCTAGTGGAAAAAAGTCAGTTTTGGTTTTTCAGTTTTTCAGTATGGTTATCTGATTATTTTGTAGTTTGTTCACAACATCATGTCCTGTAGCATACTTCCAGTCGGTGTTGACTTGTTCAATACAATCTGTCACTAAATTTAAAGTTCTTGCTCTATGTACCACTTAAACTCGAGCATCAGGCCCAGCAATAGCAAAAAAAAGTTTTATTCCGATTTTTAAAAAAAGATATTCTTAATGGTATTTTAGAGTTTGTTATGTCCTGGAAAAACTATTAACAAAATGTTGATGACTCATCCTGCACTTGGGGGCGTATGCTAATTTCACATCCAATAAACACTCACTTTATTTGTATGACACTGCCATGGGTGTATAAAGAGCAACCGGCCACAGCAGCGGGCCTTGTGGATGACTGTAAAGAAACAACAACATCAACTTTGTAACTTTAATCACTGATTTGGATGAAAGCGGATCATATTTCATGGAGAAAATATTTTGTGGTTTGCCCTCTGCTGTCCCTCAAGCTCATTACTTGTTGCAAAAGTAATTGCTAATTACTGGCAAGAAAACCCACCTTGGTACAGTATCAGGCCATGTCCAATGGTCGTTTCCAGTCCGACCAGAGTCAGCAGGGTGTAGCGCACAAGCAGCACTATTGGCTACATATCAATCAGTATCCGTGACAAGTTCCTCCTCAGCTCTCCGTTTTCATCGGAAACATGTAACTATGCTGAGGCGAAAAGCTCTGCACTAACCGTTTAATGGGAACATTACCAAGTGCTCTTGAGTGCCTCAACATAATCCTAATAAACATTTTCATGTTTTGGTTGCTGTGCTAAGATATTGTGCTGCAAGAGTGGATTAAGCATGAGGAAAGGAGATAGTCAGAGGACTTTTTTGCAAATATAGTTATTATGAGCAGTTTTCTTATGTCACCAAAAAAATTCTGCAGGTTTATGTTTCTCTTGAAGCAAATTTGAGGTTGTGAACTAGGACTATATCAATATCTTATATATATATATATATATTACTAACAACTACAGTGAAATGTTTAAGGCTGAATAGTAGAGGCATTTCTGCAGGGGAGCGCTGTTTGTTTCTATGTGGTTACATGATTTCTTTGAAAATTAATTGGTCTTACGCTCCTCATCCTGTATGATGTTATCCAACATTATTTCCAAAAGCTCTACAAGAGAGTCAAATGTCAATATCACCTATAGCTATAATGGGCAAAAACATGACAGTGATAAAAGGTGGCAAATGCTGGAATTTCCCTTTAATGGATCATTTTGACTTTGTGCCATTGCAGTGGTATCACCAGCAGTAAACACTGAACTGTGTTTAATAAGTGTTTGATGACTCACAGCTCATGTACAGCTTCCGTTTCGTGCGATATTTAGCAGTATTACTTATTGTAGTTTATAAGATAGAACAGTGGCGTACGCTTGCATGCATATTTCCATAGAACTGTTTATGTTTTTGATATTTCAACTTTTAAAATGTTTCAGTCATATGTAATTCTGTCCTGTCTGCTGTGTTTGTCGTCAAGCAGCTCTACAACTCTATCGTTCAGTTTGACCACAGCTGCTGATATATCACATCTTATCTTACCAGCCTATATATTCGTATATGCACTATGTGATATATTCTGCATATCCAACATTACTTTGTCAGTGATAACTTAAATGGCTTTGAAATTGTGACAGTGTGTTTGTGAGGCTGGAAAAATGGTGGGCGAGTTGTGGCACTTGGAGGATCAACAGCATGTTAATGAGTCACAAATCCTCCTCTCCTCTCCTCTCCTCTCCTCTCCTCTCTGCCTCTTCTTCCTCTGACTCTAATAAATTAACATTAGACTGTGCGTCTGCTTTTTCCTTATTACTCTCCACCTCTCCCTCTGATAAATAATCCAAATGCAAACCTTCACCTCCCAATGCAAACCTCTGCATCTTTTCTCTCTGCTGCTAGTTCTATTATTGTTTAGCATGAATTCATATTTTGGGTCATAACCCCCCCCGTTCACATTATACTCATCTCTTTCTGCTATTACTGTCTGACTAATTCAATAATTTTCTCTCCCCTTTGTCATCCCTTCAGCTCATCCCCCCCCTCCTACTCTCCTCCGTCTGCCCTTCAAATCTTCTGGGTCTGGCTGAGTCTCTGTTGTCTGCCTCATTACTGACTGTTCAGCCATTTGATTTTGTGAAACGGCTGTGCAGCCACGCTGAGACCTCCTCATCCCTATTATTGTCCACCACACAAACTAGCACATACCTGCACTCACACACATGCACAGGAACGTATAAAGACACAAGCAGCCTTTCCATTTTTCTTGTATGATGCACGCAGCATCGATGAGTGTGTGGAGTTTCTGTGTCTCTGTGTGCTACATGCACAGTGCCCTAACGCCGGACAGTGTTGTAGTGCAGAGAAGCATGATGGTGACAGCTAAGATTTAGCTTTTATTTTTCCAGGGCTACTCAGCAGAATGTAAAAAGTGCCTCCATAAAGAAGTGCATCTTAGAGCGACTGCCTGTGATTCCACACCACAGTTGGTGATGACACCGCCATTCCTCTTGGTGACGGATGCACTGTTGCATCCTCCCAACTCTCTGCCCCACTCAGGTTATGAATGCTGCTGGCATAGCGAGGAAATACTAGGGCAAGTGTTTTTATTTACTAGTTTCTGTTTAAGGCGGGAATTCTCGTCCGAGAGCAAAGAAAAGCATCACAAGCGTGGCATCGTCTCAGCACAAAGAATGAAATTTAATCACGCGCAGAAATAGCCCCATGTCTGATTTATGTCTCTCTCTCTCTCCCTCTTAAAGCGATAGTTCGGGTGTTTTTACGTGGGGTTGTATGAGTTACTTATTCCTTGTCAGTGTGTTACCTGCAGTAGATGACCGTCAGCTCTCCGATGGTGTGGAGAGGCAGAGTATAGTGCCGGCAGGAGGCAGAGCGTTGTGCTGCTGTAAACTGAAACAGCGGCAGACGTATTTTAGCCACCTAAGTTTACACTATATATAGTTTACAATATATATAAGTATATATATATATATATATATATATATATATATATATATTTAACATTTTTGGCGCTTCTTTCTGTACGGCATCATCAGACTAGACTACATGCTTCCTCTCTGCTGATGGTAACACACTGACTAGGAATAAGTACCTCATACAACCCCACATCAAAAGACCCAGACTATCACTTGAAGGGCTTGACACACTGTGAATGTGATGTGAACTATTTTATAATAATCAATTTTTTAAATTAGCTTCTCCAAGGTTATCTTTTTTCATTAGAACCTCATACCAATCCGTCCCCAGCCCCCTATAGTGACGTGTTAACAGCTGTTTATCACATTTAGCAGTAAAAGGATTTTGCTTAAATGATGACATTTATGATGTCAAGAAATGCACTGACACCTGACTTCATCGCTGACGATGTCACACACGTCATCAAAATATGTCATATATGGCAAACTAAACGTCTCTGGCTACTTCTTTTGCCCGCACGGTGTCGGGCTAATGAGGCAGACGGTGCGATCGTTACCTTTTCAGCGGGTTTGTAATCTGCAGTGTCTTTTTGGAGACTTTGTAAAAATAAATTCAGAATGATAAATCCAATGCCAAGTCGTCTGTCGTTATTGCTGTGCCATGAAGCCTTATTGGGCTGCATCTACTGACCAATCAGAGGCTGCGTACGGGCTATGCTTTTGACCAAGAGACTTAAGGCTACAGGATATCGCCCACCTCTGGGTTTGTAATGAATTGAATAAACTTAAGTTGCGGCGCCATGTCCGCTCAATGTGAAAAATGAACTTATTCCATTTAATAATGCCTAATTGTACTTGTCCCGAGTCTTGTGATAATTCTCACTTTCATTACCTGCAAACCTTTAAGGTCAGTCCGCCTTTGTCATGAGCTCTGCTGTGACTTCTGCACAACAAAATGCTGGCGCACAACAATCGAAAAATAAATTGCTGTGCAAATTAATGGCACAAAAGAAAGAAAAAAACAAACAACTCCAACAACAACAAAAAACTAAAATTCCCCCAGTGTGTTAAGGCCTTTCGATTCATTTTCCTTGGTAATTTCCTTGGACTGGTATTTCCTTGACCACAGGTGTCAGCCTCAACCCCTCACATCCCTCCGGACTGCGGTGAGGGATGTCTCAGCATTCCCACCATTTACAAGCATCTCACAGCTGACAGCAGGTAACACCATATGAATTTGCTTGTGAGAGCTTGAAGAATTGCTGGAGCGTCCTTCTCTTGCCTCCTGAGTGATTGGCTGTCATTTTTCTGCACCTTGCTTTGTTTTCCTTTTCTGTGATTGAATCAGCATACAAATCAGGCTCAGGTGATTGAGCAGTGAACTGCAGGTTTGGAGGCCTGTTGTCTCTCCCAGTGACAGATGTGACCAGATGAATCTTCTGTTATCGTCCAATATTCACCTGAAATTCTGTTATGAGATTTGACTGAATGATTTAGAAACATCGTGCTTAAAGACGCCCATAGACCCGATATGAAATGCTAAAAACATTTTTATATTCATTACCTATTTATAATTCATGTACACACACAAACACACATGCGCGCACGCACACACACACACACACACATACCCACCCACACACACACCTGCACAAACCTGCATTCAGACTATTCGTTATCTACCCCCCTAGAGCAGTCCAGAGGGGCAAACTGTGTGGCCACTGCAAGCCAAACATGCTTGGACGCTGCAGGCCAGAGCCAAATGGGCCAAGCACCTGCCCTAGGTGTCAACAGGCCCTCTTGGCCCTGAATGCCAGGCTTCCTCCTGAAAGAGAGAGGAGATTGAGAGCCAGATAGAAAGCCATCTCATTACCTACTCCCTGGGGCTGCAACTAAGCAGGGGATGGAGAGTGTGAGGGCCATGTCACCTCTGTGGATGGCCCTCATGAACTGTGGTTAATTGAAATCTGATATATCTGAGTCCCTACTTGGCGCACAACCAGTCGAACAGCAGGCTCGGTTTCATCCTGCCAAGTGAGGCTGGAAAAAAAAAAAAAAACTGGAAAGAGCTCCATCCTTCACTTTTTTTTTTCTTACATCTTCCCCAGCTCACTGTCTCTTCTCCAGTCATGCAATCCACAGAGTTATTGATTTGTTTGTGAGCTGTGAACATGGTCCATCATTGGTTGTGCTCTAGGATGGTAAGAGCTGATCATAGTGCACAGTTTGATGCTAACTCAGTGTACAGTGAGCTGACCTTGGCTGAGGCACACAATGCAGGCTCGCTGAAATCCCAGCCTCCCACAGAGGTGGATGCCAGGTGGGGATACAGGCGGTGAAGGCGCATCTACACAAAGAGCTGTTTAACTGTCCAGAGGCCCTCTGGGTACTCCACCTTTCACTTTATCCTTTTAATATTTCATATCCTGGCCCCAGCCATGCTCTGACCAAATGCCTCTGCCTGGGTTGCTGGAATATGGATGAGAGTGGAGTGCACGTTTACCCATTTACCTGGATGTCAGTCGGAAGCAGCTCTAAACAATACACCTCTCCCTCCGCAACCTCACCTCTGCTCACCCCTGCCAGGCCCAGAGCTGGCTTGTTACAGAGAGGAGCAGGGAGGATTGAAGGCAAAGGAAAATAGACAGAAAAATCCTACAAACAGGAGCCCTGGGATAACAAATATACAACACCTATGTGGAAGGGAGGTTTGACTTAGAGGACTGGACTGATTCCTTATGATCAGAAAAAATTGACACATTTTAGGGATTGTATGACAATTAACATGCGTTAGACATTTACCCATGTATTATATTTAAATAGACAACATGAAATTATATTGATGACCCTTGCATAAGCAAAGGAGACCATCTGCAAAAAAAAGTTTTTGCACTGCCTGCCACCACGTTGGGCTCAGAAATACTGAACTATTATTTACAATGTGGTGGATGAACTGAAGAGTCTCTCAACCTGAGGAGAGAGCTGCTCTGTAGTCTGTTGGGATGGTAGAGGATACTTCTATGTTTCCAGCAGGGCAAATGGCTTACAATGTAACTTATGTTACGTTGGCCTTGCTACCGAGCAATATCTTTCCTGTTTTATTATTAGAAACACTAGCAGGACAAAATTGCTATGACCAAGCAGCTAATCAGTTGACTGGAGGATTACATGTAACCAAGGGGATATGATAAATGTTACATGGACAAAGTTTACTTAATTTAGCCATCACAATGTTACAATTATTAATCCTACAAAGCCACAAATAGTTACATTACCTCATTGCTATGCACCCTGCACACAGCTGTGTTTAAAGAAAAAAAAAAACAGTGTTAATAATACATTGAATCAAACTGTCAGTTCTTTCAGAAATGAGTGCACATGCTAGCCAGATCAAGATCATTACAACAAGACGCGGTGGTGTTTTCCATCCACAGGGGCAGGCGGAATCAACACAAAATGTCGAAGTACTAGGTAATAGTCTTTCTCCTTTTTGCTTGTTTATACTTCTACAAAACTATATTTCAGAGGTATATAGTGTTCATTATACTCCACTACATGTATCTACAGCTGGTAACATCTGGGCTGAATTGAATTGTGCATTTATACTTACACAATCATTTACTGTAAATCGCTTTGGACAAAGGCATCTGCTAAATGGCGTAAATGTGGATATAAATTATAATTCAGGTGTAACATTTCCTGGAACAGATTCTTTTTTTTTTCTTTTTTTTTTCCTTGAAAGATGCGATCTTCAAGACATCAGTCCTGGTTGATTTGGCAACACCTGTGGTTTCCGTAGTGACAGCAGGTGCAGTCTAATACTAATGCTAACACTCCTTGGGCAGCCATGTCAGAAAACAACAGAGGAGTAACTGATGTATATGATTACAGCGCAGCCAAACAAACTAATGCTACTTAAATGATGAAGTCAGTCAGCAACACTGATTTATTTTCACGCGGCACTTGTAGCAAGTAGTTTTCATCACAACACTACATCACAGTGACGTTGGTTATCTTTGTCTAACAGCTCAGTGTGGGTGCGCCTTCCTGTTCCATTACTCCTTTGCAAAAATTAAAATTGATCTGGCTGATGAAAAAAAAAGTAAAATTGCACTAGATTGCATGCACGCATAGTTTCCGGTTGCAATCTGAATCCACTATGGGAATAGCAGACCTCGCCACTAACAATGAAAATTACTATATACAGAGGTGATTATTGATTGTGAATACAATGAAAGACTGCTGCAGAATACAATGCAACAGAAACACTAACAACTACAAGAGGGCACTCCCTAGAGTTCAGACCTTCTTCAGGAGTGTCTAGAGGCAATCTGAGGCCGCAGCTGATCATTTGCATCTTCTACCGGCTAGCAGGAGTGAAGAGTCAGCAGATAATAGTGCTATATGATAGAAACTGATATACGTCACATTACATTGTGCAAGTGGAGAATATGGTCTTTCAACTGTTTTCAACTGAGTAGGCCCATATGTCAAAAAGTATTTGTGAATGATCACATTCTGTATAATTTATGTCCTACACCCAAGTTTTGGGGAATCGAGGGTCTAAAGTAGTAGATAAAATAGCTTGTTTAAAAAGGTCATGTATAGAATTCAGTCATTTATTTGCTCAAAGAATATGAAGCTGATGGTTCCAGTAGTGTGCAATATTAGTTGCTGACAGTTTCAAACGGGGAAATGGACACACAAAGGCAGACACATGACCAACTGGATGGGATCTGGTCCTACAAAAAAACGCAGCTGGCTGGGGCGAAAATAGTTGAATCCGACTCAGCTTATGGACGTCAGGTTTTGGGTGACCACTCGCATAAGCTGGTGAATGACTGAAGCCTCAGTGGAGTGTACGTAATGTATCATGTTTGTTCACCCCGTTTGGCTTTGTGCACCAGTTAAAACACATCTGTGGATGCCGACGATCACTGTTGGACCGCCATGTTTAACCTACTGCGGCAGAAGCAGGGAGGGAGGGAACATTACAGACATTTCCCTGAGGAGCTTTAAGTTTTACTTTCACTTCAGTTCAGTCTTGTGGCCCAGTTTGAAGCGCAACGTAATGCTCCGCCTAATCCTGGTTGTCGACTGTTATCTTTAATCCGTCAATGAGGACAAGCGATCACTAGTACGACCAGCGTACCAGTAGCAGAACAACACAGCAGCTTTGTCTTTCAGCAAACTGATCAGTGGGAGTTCCCAATACGTCACACACGCGGACCGCCGGAGCCAATGGTGAATCCAGCCTTACTGAAGCAGGACTTTAAATGTAAGACTCATAATTAGAACTTTTCATTTTGTTTTTACCGCTTTAATAGATCTGAGCAGTTCTCGCAAAGCTTCTGCCTACTGCACTGGCCTGGTTGGTTGCCTCAGTATAGCAGTACATCTTCAAACACTAATTGCATGTGTATAGTGTATAGTTTAGATTGGGCAGCCACTGTACAAGACTTCACTTAATGCAATTAGGCTGTGGTTTAATTGTTCTTTAATATCTATGGATAAAGCCAGTGTGTTACATAGAGTAATTATGGCTAATGACTGCAGTGGGAGAAGGGAGCAGAAAGTGGGGTGTGTGTTGAAAGAAACCAGTGAATTCATTTTTGTCTAATAGACCTTTTGTTGAATTGGTTCCGTCCGCATGTGATAAGGGTGTTAAAAATTAATGATTTATAACTATTGAGCCAGCAATCACATTTTAATTAGGCAGTAATTTATGATAATTTGTCTTCTTTCACAGCAGAACAGTTAATAATTGTTAATTAGCCGTTGATGATTTGTCCTTTGAACATATACCCTAATGGCCAATTCTCAGCCTATATGAGCAAAGACCCCTGCGAGAGCCATCCGAGGATGTGTTTAAACACATGTGAGAAGACAGGCACGGAAAGAATATAGAAATATTAGACAAAAACAGAAAACAGCAACATGTCAAGTCCATCTGTACCATCTCTGTATTGGCACAAGATTTTCTCACATTACCAGGCTGGCTATGTGCGCCTGCCAAGTCCATCCATCTATCTCTGCCTCCGTGTGCCAAGCCAGCAGAGAGAGACAGAAGACAGGAACACACTCTAGGAGAAGTTATGCCAAGAGGAGAAAAGTGGAGAAAGTGGAGAAAATGTAAAGACTTGGAGAGGAGGATGGCAAAGAAAAGGAGGGAATCATACCTCCAGTCCTTTCTAAACAACTGTTATTTGTTGAACAATTTCAAGTGGCTGAAATTGTCTGTGTGTCTAAGTCTTTGGCTTTAGATATTGACCCCGGGCTGCTTTCACTCTAAGTGCTAGCAGATTGCTGCTGGGGCTTTCCACTCAATGCTGCACTCTCCGCTAACCAGTGCTGTTTCTTATTTGCAGTCTCCATTCCCTCACTTCCCTTCCCATGAACCTCAGACTCTTTGGGTTTACTTCACATAATGATTTGTGCAGCAGGAGTCGTGCAACTTTGGAAAATGAGTTGCAAAAAAAAGATAGCGAAAAGAAGGAATTAAATATGTTAAAAAGGATATCGGCTCCGCTTTGAAACGAGGTAAGCCGGCGAGGTTAGAGGGACTGCAGGAGGGTTTCGTGGGCGAGTCGGCAAAGGACAGAGCTGTTAAAAGACTGCACGTCTGCCTGATGAAAAGCAGCGAGGTGAAGTCAAGCCAGCCCCCTTTTTAAACACTCTTACTGATTTGAACTATTCATTCATTCCACCAGTATATGTGAATCTTCAAAGGGGCCGTGTCAAAGAGGCAGAGAGGGGGGTGTTCAAAAGGCTCTGACAATCAGGAACGTCTGCGGATGTGAAATAAATTTGGGTTCCTTTGTAGGATCGGTCCCTCCGTTGGCTGCTCTGTTTGATAAGTAAAATACATCTTTAAGATATTTAGCAGGTATTTAAATTAATAACAGGATTTTCAGATATATAATACATACTCTTAACTTCTCCTCGAGGACATCTCTTTTTGATTAAAATACCTCTCACCAGTTGTTGCTCGTAATATGGTTCAGATTGCTGTAATGGGAGGGCGCGTGTCAGGGAAGAATATAGCAACGTTTTATGACAAAGACCCATTTAATAAGCAGTCATGAAGACAGACATCTGAGGGGTCTCAGCAGCATTTCTCCCATCAGGTAAGACACAAAATGTGACGGATGTGCGTCCTTAAATGTGCACTATGTAGTTCTGGGGGAAGAACATACACTTTTTTTTTCTGGGGACCATTTTTTCCTCCGAGAACAGCTCTTCTTACTCAGTGATGGACAAAAAAAAAATCTCTGAGTTTGTATTATTACCTCAGTCATATTATGGGTAATTCAAAAGTTATTCTTTAAAACTGCAAAGCGCCCCTTTAACTTCCAAAGAATCCTGCATGAATTTGTAAGTGCTCGCTCAGCTGTCAAATTCACCCCATCTTCACACACTCGCACCTTGTACTCCCTATTTCTGTCTCTCACCACCACACGCAGCTCTTGTTTTTCTACGTAGGTTTCAACCGTCTTCCCACCTGCAAAGCTCAACCTGCGATCATCCTTTTAGCACTCTCTCAACCACTTCATGCGTCTGTGGAACCTATTCACTCTGTTCATAGTGCTCTCTTTTGTGCCTCGCTTTTTCTTTTTTTTTCTTTCTTTTTTTTTCTTTTTTAAAAGGGCTCTCATGTAAACACCTAAGTCTCTATGGTCACTGTAAAAGGGGAGAAGGACAACAGATCCCATTGAGACAATTATTGTAATGTATTCACCGTCTGACGTGGAGAGAGTATTTTCGCTAATGCGCATTTTCATATGTTTGTCCTTGTGTTGCCACCCCTTCGTTTTGACGGCCGCTCACTTTGCGTGTGTTTGTCAAAACTGGCCTGTATAATTATATTTAAAGGCTCGGTGACGCTCGTCACAAACAGGAGGCATCCTTTCAGATATTTTCTATTTGAATAATGTTCATGGCAAGGCAATTTACCGAGAGAGCAAACAGGAAGCTTGACTGCGGCTCTGTGCGGCGTTTCAACTCTTTGACCCGCCGCTCTACAAGCCTGGCTCTGTGGCCTGTGGTCGGAGCACATTTTTATTTGTGTCTGCGTGTGCAGGATTGCACGAGGGTAATTACAGTGACACAGCTAAGTGTTGTCATATGACATGCTTTATGCTTATTGAGTAGGCTCCAGTACAGCCGAGTATATGCAACTTTTGTTTGAAGGCATACCATAACCGTGAGCACACGAGGCAAGGCAGCTGCTAATTAAATCAATATGAGATAATGAAGTGCAATTAGAGGCACTGGCTGGGCCGATCCTCTGCTGTAAGCACTGCTTCCCTCCCTCTGGGCTCGCGCCTCTTTAGAACCTGTTAGTTTTTCCACTTCCAGGAGCCACAATCCCCACAGCAACCGTTTGGAGGAGTGATCACTGAGCTCCCGAGGCTGCCAACGCATTCTCACACTCAAACAGAGTTCTGCTCTCCATTTATCCTCACCTACCTCTCCGAGCACAGCGCGCACACATGCTGTTCTCCCCCCCACCCTGCCTCACCCCCAGCACCCCGCCCGCGCCGTTCTCCAGTTTCTCACATTTTCACCTCTGCCTCTTATTGCCTCCTCTCTCTCTCCTCCACACCTAGCAAACCGACCGGTGATTTCATTTCTTTCTTCTTTTTTTTTCTCTAGCGAGTTCATTTCAAAAATTCTTTTTAATGTTTCGACAGATGATGAAAGGTGCAGTGCTCTGCAGTACGAAGTGAATGCTCGAAACTTGTGTTAATGAGACACAACACCTGTTTAAGCCAAAAAAGTGGATTTCTCATAAGCCTAAATTACAGATGTATTGTGCATCAGCACTATTCTTCATATGAGGTCTCTGAAGGAATACTGAATACCGTGTCTTATTGTTACACTTTACATTATCCCTTATCTCCTGCGTTTGCCACCTGATTCTTAAAAGTCACCAGATGGCACTATTTAGCTTCCACACGCTGCATAAAGAACTGAACGAGAACGAGTTAATGTTGGCTTCCTCTCATGCAGAACTTCACCGGCAGCTTCCGTCCCGAACTCGATGGTCATGACTGACCTCCAGCATCCTGCTCGGCTTCTACGCCGGCGCACTGTGAGGCGCCACCAGCCAGCGAAGAGCGAAACACTCTGGAGGATTGAGCTTTTACACCAGCTAAACATCTGTGTCGCACTGTGAACATGAAGAAATGTCACGCGCTGATCTGAGATCCGCCGCCACTCTCTCAGATATTTACCGCATAAAATGAGCTAAAAAGTCAACAAACATGCTCAGATGGAAGGGTGGTGGTGGGGGGGGGGGACAGGTGAAAACAGGAATTGTTCTGCATCAGGTCTGTCTTCATGCTTTCCCTTTGGCATCAGGAGCACTTAGCTGTGGCATGTTCAGCACCGCGCGTGGTGACGTCTAATGGGCTTTTAAGAGCTTCGCAAGGGGACTATTTGTGTACCATCAGTGGAAGCCTGTGATCGCTATGTGACAACAGTATTTTAAGCTAGCTCCACAGCAGCGTAGGATGAGTACCCTGAGCTGTGGCTTTCCCCAGGGGAGCGTATGCTACTGAGATCTAACAGCTCAACTTCTCTCCCACTTTCCAACTCAGGTGTCTGTTTCCGGCGAGACAACTGAAAAGTCTTGGTTCCCTTTCACCGGAAAATGCAGTGTTTGTGAAGAAATAGAACACGACTAAACAGGGCGTTTTTCGACACGCGCACCGCAGAAGAGAGGGAAAGTTTCGCGGGAGATGTTTGGTTTTCCCCAGAGACACCGGAGTCACACTTCTTTTACAGGTGACATTGAAAACAATAATAAGGGCATTGAAATTGTTCCCTGTCTGTAGGCAAACTAACGCTGCTCAGGGGCGTTACGAGCGCTGGGAGGTGGCGTTGTCACAGAGTGGCCAACATGTAGAGCAACTGTTGTCCTATAAACTGAATCCTGATGCACGAATGAACGCGAAACAGTTGCCTGAGAACTGAACTGAATGTCCCCCACCGTGTGGATGAGCTTTAAAACTTTGGCGTTCTGAATGTCACCTGTAATTGTTCTCTTAAATTGGTTTATCTGAGTTGTGTGCTGTGTGTGTGAGAGTTGTGAGTTAAAATTGCATTTCCTTGTTGACGCCTCATTGCCATGAAAGCATAGGCTTTGCTTTCATATTGTTCTGTACATGCTTTTTGTTTTGCACACAGGTCTCTCTCAAAAAATAGATCTTTATCTCAATGGGACCTTTTTTAAAATAGAGGGTGACCTGGTACGCACCTATTCACTCTGCAGTGTTGCTGTATGTGAGATGAGGATGTGAACATTTCATAAAGTAAAGTAAAGGAATCCACTCTGAATAAAGGCGGAGTTACCACGTGCTTTGGGACGAATACAGTTTTCATCCTTTCCATGTTTGAAACAGAGAGCTGATAAGAAATCTCAATCATAAACTGAACTATATAGGAAACGGAAATAAGGAGTTGTTCAGAAAAGAAAAAAAATGACCAAAATGCTTCCTCACAAAAAGTATATATATATATATATATATATATATATATATATATATATATATATATATATATATATATATATAAATAAATGAATGAATAAATGAAGCATCTTGTGGAGTTCATCTTTTTTGTGGGCGATGCAGAGTAAATGATGTCAGTGCCACGTTCAACACCCCAGGCACTATAATGCGAGACTGACTGATTACCGCAACATTCCTGCTGTATATGCCTGCATACGCAGGAATCACTCAACGTCTAATTTAGGTTTGGGGCCTGAACGGTCCCTCCACACAAGACAAAATGTAATGGGGTACACAGCACCCTCTTCAGATCAGATGAGAAAAAAAGTCATTTTGATCTCTACTCTCAGTTTACAAATCCAGTGTATAAAGCATGCTCTCTGATTCATAAAACATGCACACAGCTTTTTAATGCATTTGTAAGTGTGTCACTGGCTTCCTCCCCTCCTTGAGTCCAGTCTTCTCTGTGAAAGACTTTTGTTTGAGCCAACCACAACTTCTTTGAATTTCTTCAATTTTCTGTATTTCTGTATTACTGTTTTGATGACTTCAGTGATTTTAGCCCACCTGTGTATGTGCTATTCCATAGACCTAATGTAGGGTACATTCACTCGTGCTAAAATTATCCACTAAACATGCATCCATATACACTGAAGTGAACAACATTCATGATTTTGTTGCAACACAATGCTCTGCTGGGAAACTTGGGGTCCTGTCTTTCATGTGGATGCCACTTGATGTCCGTCATCCACCCAAGAAAATATATTACAAATACAGAACCAAACTCAACAGTAGCAACCCCATTAGGTGCTGGTTATTTTCTTTGCAGTTTTACATACATTCTAAAGAGCCCAACTCAAATTTTAGAGCTTCACACACATCATGCACTGAAAGTCAGGAAAGCCTTTGCTACTTACATTTTGACAGATCTTTTATAAATCTGTTTCTAGCAAGTCCCCTACCTTTTAGGAGTATAAAACTGAATAGGAGAGTTTGATAGTTGCAATTACAGCTAACGTTCTGCAATGAATTTCTTTCTTTGTGTTTGCAGACAGAGTAACAGAAGTGAAAACCGACATCTATGTGACCAGTTTTGGCCCAGTGTCTGACACAGATATGGTAAGTCTCACACCCGGTCTCATAGTGCATCATCTTTTCGGGACACAAGACAATACACAAAGTGAGAAATGAAAATGTCAGTGTCCTTGAGAGCCTCTAATGCACGTTTCAAGCAATCAAAATAAAAACACAAGTAATCACAAGTGAGTTGGAAGCGTCATCATGCTACTTATAAGGATTAAAAGCGGGCCTAGTTAAGGACAGATGTCAATAGCAGATCAGTCACCATGGCTGAAGGTTCAGTTGAATATCAGCGAGAGTAGGTTGATCAATGTGGTGTCATATTAATGATACAGGAAGATCTTTATAATAGATATAACTTCATTGCTTGCTCATGCATAACATACAAGACGTGCTGCTTCAGCTCTTGAACAAAACAACAACAGCAGTTTTTCTACTTTTGTATTACATGCATGCCAACTACCTGCAAGGCATACAACCTAATACATCCCACATGGTACTGATCTGATATTTGAGTGTCAGTATCACGACTTATAGCCCTTTCTCACCAGACAAAATCCCCACTAACATTCACTAGAATCTGACTCTTGTCTTTCATCTTAATAGGTACAATTGCCATTCACTCTCAGTCGAATGACTCTACAGTTATGGGTGTTTATGACGTGGGAATACATCAACTGGGTGGACACACCAACCTTGTCTGGCACGATGCTGTGATGAAGGTTGAACTTACAGCTGCTGACTTGTTCACGCTTTTCCGTCCATCTCTGTTCAAGCAGTGCTCGGACATTATTCAGTCGGTGCTGAGTTCGAGAGAGAGAGAGACTGAAGTAAAATACATTACAAAAGTATCAGCTGATACAGTGGTTTCCATGTCATCCACAACTGATTCTCTGGTGCCACTTTCAAAAACAATTTTACAAACAACTAAGCACTCTGTGTTCAATAAGGCTTAGTGATTAAATATGCTGTGGATATTGGATATATGTGGACATGTTGACTTACTGGACCAGCTTAGATGTAATTACACACATCCAGCAGATAAAATCTTCCAGACGGAGACCCTGTCAGCTCTGCTTGTCCTGTTGCTATTGGAAACCCAGCCACTCCAACCAGGAGAGCGATGACATGGCAAGGGGTTGGCTGTGTTATTAAAAATAAGATCAGATCATTCATTGTCATGCAGCACTGATATGGCGAGGTTTGATGTTTTATACATATTAAACATATTAATGATCATTATCATGTTTTGACTATCCTCTGTTGATCCCACTCATATCCTGTTATATTTCATATTTCCATACCATACTTACACAAAGGCTACTATAAGATCTCATAGACTTGACACCTACCTACCCCAAATTAGTAAGATCAGAGGCAACAAATCAAACTCACTTGATTGTTGTCATTGATACATGCTTGTATGCACAGCAGGAACCCCACCATTCCAAGCATTTTCAATGTTGAAACCATCCAAAACATTCTAGTGTTTAAATCTAATCTAGTGTAATTTAGTCTAAATCTAACCAACCTAGTAATATTGGTCATATTGTTTTAGGAACAGTGATACGTTTTGTATTGGGAATAACTGGCAATTGACTCCATCCCGTCTTTCAGGTTCTGGAATGTGTTTTATTTTAATTTTTGTTTATTTAAGGTCGGTTCACTGAGCGGGTTGCTCTCTTTTCCAGGAAACATATACATATAAGCTCCTGGTTGCTGACCAGTAAAACCACAGCCTGATCTGTTGACTACAGAGCAGCTCCACTGGAGCAGTTGGGCTGTCATTGATTAGCTAAGTAATAGTGGAAGATGCATTTGATAAATGACTCTCCGAAACCAAACCTGTCTATTGTTAGTCTAGTTTACATGATCAAATTCTTTTTTCTGAAACTTATGATTTGATGAATCAGTCTCTTGGTGTTATATATTTATATCAATATATATTTATTAAGTTGAATAAGTTAGGATGACCTTTTCTAACAGATAGATAGAACTTCACAAATGCTTCAATGTCTTCGCTGATATGTGATGTAGGGTGGTAGCTTGTGCAGCAAGTAGGATCCTTGTTAAGTTTGAGGTGAACTGAGATGAGTGCTAAATTCACATGTGGTGAGATGGTGGAGGATTTCTACATTTCTGTTACCTTTTGATAAATAGTGGTGATAGGGTGGTCCAAAAGTGCTTGTAAACCAGTCATCTAGCATTATGGATTGCCATGGTTTGCATGATTTTCTGGTTTGGGTTAATGAATGTTATAAATAATGTGTTTACTGTAGTTGAGTCAGTGGTACAATCTGGTGTGTGGAGATTGCTGTAGAAGGTTTGAAATGTTTTTGATATATCCTTTGGGGTGTATAAAGTATTCAGCTACAGAAATTCTAACAGATTGTATGATATCTTTTGTTGCTTTTGGATAAGAATGGTGCTTCTTATTATTATATTATATTATATTATATTATATTATATTATATTATATTATATTATATTATATTATATTATATTATATTATATTATATCATATTATATCATATTATAAGGGATATTATATTTAATAAGGAGAGGTTGTTGGAGAGTCATTTGGTTCTAATAGATGATGTCAACTCTCTACTCAAGTATGTACTGAAGACAGAAGACGGATTTACAGGTACTGATGTGTTGAAATACCATTGTGTGCATGGTTTAATGTTGGTTTGCTTGATAAAAACTAATGCTTATCGTAGTGTGGTTGGAGATGGTAATACGGTGGCTTTTTGTTTCTTGTATCTCTCATATGATTGAGTTGCTAGAGAGGAACTTTTCAATTTGGGAGAGATAATTGTGATGGGCTGATTAATATGTTTATTCTCATTTAGTGGAGGGGTTTTAGTCACAGAATATCACCAAGACCATAATCGGTCATGTGTTTCTCTTTTTAAGATAATCGATAATTGATAATTGAAAACATAATATACACAAATAAACATAGAGGTGGACATAGCCCCCCAATGATTGTGAATGCAGGGAGTCTGTCTTAGCTCACCTTTTAATGACTTACCTCACACTGGTCTGGATAGAACACCCGCTCCTTCATCCTTCAATAGACATTGAAAATGTGGTGAAGTCAGAGTCAGGTTAAGGCTGATGTATCAGGTGCTATGTTAAAACCACAAGTACTGAAACCTTGTGTGAGGCATGATTTTCAGTAAGCCTCTGTTTCTATCCATCCCTGCTGTAGTCTTCCTAATCACTACAGTTGCTGCCCCTTCAGTTCTGACAAACCAATATTTGCTGGTTGATGTGAAACGTATCACTGTGTGCAACTGCCGCACAAAAAACATCACGATTTGAAAACTCTGCTTTACTGTTAAATGCGGAGAGAGAAATCTGGCTTGATCAGCATTGTGTAGACTCTCTTGTAGGACTTGACATTCAGTTCCAAATGTCCTACACTGCAGGTTTAATACCTTTTCTCATCATCTTTGTTGTGAAAACATCAGATTCAGTTGTCAATTACTCTTATGCTCATCACCCAGTAATAAAGAGTAAATGTTGGATGGCTGTAGAATAGCTTTTAAGACTGACTGATTTGAAAGGAATTTAGCTAACCTATCTGACAGTATATAAAAAGCAGTACAAGCAGCTGGATTGGCTTGATTTCACTGACAAAATAATAGTTGCCTCCTGGACTAATCATTTGAAATTATCAGCTTTTAGGAGGCAGCCCTGCTTTATAATTACCCCCTTAATGCGCATGCAGCTATGAGCCTTCTCACCACATATGAGATATTATTGAGCACTCGTTAGAAGGGGCAACACCTCCATTGATAAATGAATTGATTGATTAAATAGTTTGGAGGAAAATTTACCATATTATATGAATCAGTGTTATATCAGAAAGTTGTGCATTCTGATTACATTGACCTCCATTACTGTCATAAAGGAAAACATAATTATGACTTAATTTAAGATATTCATTGTACCGCCAAGGAACATGGATAATGAATAAGGATGACTTATCATATATACATTTGTACTAAGATACAAATAGAGTGGATAAATGATAAGGCATGAATGAACTGCAAATGTCGGTATTAAACTACTTCCCATATAATGAATAAATCAATTAATGAATGTTAGCAAAACCAAAAAGCAAAAAAGGGGAATACTTTACTAAGATCAATAAAACAACAGTTGGTTCACTGAAGCAGCTGGTCTGACTTCTTTAGGATAATTAAGGCCGAAGGCCACATAGGAGAGACACAGCATGTGTTCCCCTGTCCTGCTGTGTTCAGTGACAGGCTGCAGAGTGGGAATACATGGAGCCAAAAAGTCCTCAAAAGTCAAAAGAGTCCGGGGTCACACCCAGTTTGGGGACAGAGGATGGTGAGATTCAGGAACCATCCGCACTGAGGAGCAAATCACCAGCCTTCTGGAGCAGCACCTTGGGAGCCACAAACATAAGCTCTGTTTTATTGGTGAGCAATTTGAGGGGATTAGGCATCATCCTGAGACGATGGGGGTGAGGTGGACAGATGGATCTTTCTGATGTGAAGTCGGGTATCATCAGCATATAGATTTCACCAAATTGGGGCATGTAGTTCTTGACATCTTTCCTCCGTAAAGAGGTCAGCGGTCAGAGGTCACTGGGTCTGTGTGTGTGTCTTGGTTCACTCCAGCACAGGCAAAAAGAGCCGTTCAATTAAACCAATCAAAATGTGATGAAAGTATTTTTTTTTTTTTTTTTTTTCATATATGCCTGTGTTTGGTCTGCCACAACTATGTGTACACATTTTCTTTTATGGAACAAGGGCTGTGGATTTTGTCCCATATCTTTTATGGCATAGTTGTCATGGATTCCCTCTTTGCCATAATTTACAGGAGGAATAATTCCAGAAACCAGAGTATATGGAATCTAGTGTTGCACTGACATGAGTGGATTTTTTTATGTCCTCAAATATTGAAAAAACCCACATGTATGAATGAAAGTCTTGTTAACACATATTGTATATGAAATCCTTGCCCTGGACACATTAAGCTCTAACCTACTTTTGTGTTACTTTTATACTGTTAAACTGTCTCTATTGTGAACATAGATGCATTGATTGATATATGAGCGTTACCTGTTAAGATGTTTTGGAGGGTTTTAATTCAGTTGGATAGATTTGTTGGTCCCCTTGTGTTTGATGGGATTTTTTAATGCGGTGTGGGCCATGTGAGTCCACAACCCTACTTAAGACACCATTGTGTTGAAAGATAACCTGATGAAGGTCCAAGTACCAAACTTTGTTGTCATTAAACTTAATCGTTTGCTGATCTTTTCCATGAAACCATGTCAAAATGGTAGGTTTAATATCAACATCCAGTTTGTCATGCACGCATACATTTAAAGACACAAACACAATTTCCTGCCTTAAAAGCTTCCCTCAGTCTTCCCATTACAATCACAGCCACTCAACCCCCTCCTCACCCCACCTGGACCTTCTTCAAATATTTAAGAGGCACAGAAGCACGGGGCAGAGGGATGGAAGTGGTGATGATTGAGACAGCACCTTCAAAAGAAAGAAATAAGAGAGATGGTCTCATGTTTAATTCATGCCATGTCTCCATCAAACTTGCAGCAGATAATTTCACTCCACCACAGTGTCTATCTTTTCCCTGCCTTTGATAGCTCGTCTCTGATACACGCACATACATCTCCCACGCAAGAACACGCACACACACATGCACACACAAGCACACACACCTCTTCCCTTTTCCTGATAGATTGGACGACCCCCCTGCTGCTCCCTGTGCCTCGTTGTTTGCGAGGGTTTCTCATTTCTGGATTATAATGCCCCGTATGTGCTTCTCACACAAATACTGTGAAAGAAAAAATACAGTGAGATGGTTCAGGAGCTTAATACACCTGCCTGTTTTGTGTGCTGGATTCTCCATTCTGATTGGCAGATGACTGCATTCCAAAGCCCTTTACTTTTAATGATACTGGTGTGTAACAAAAAATGTTGACATTTATCAGTCTGCAACTGAAACTGACATTAAATAGCATTTTCCTGTGCTACATCATACTGCTTAAATTACTGCTTCTTGAAGAATACAATCATAATATATGGATATTGATATTTTTTGATGACTTCCCCCCCAATTTTGCACTAATTCAAAATACATAATGGAATAAGGTTAATTATTTGTTTATGTAAATGGGGACCTTTTTTCCGATGAGGCCATTAGAATTTGCTATTAGGAAGCAACATCAGCCCTCTATCACAGGCAGAGATCTTAGTCGCACCGAGGTTTTCAGATGGAAGTAAACATTTTTCTGTCTTGAAAAGGATTAAACCTGTACTCACTAACAGGGTTGTCCCCAGAGATTTTTAATGGTGGACCCAGAGGGGGCTACTGAAAATCTTGGAGAGACTTGGCTTTAAATGTTTTCTTAAATTTGCCTTTTAGTTGCAGTACAGGAGAGAAGACACTGTGACTGCCAGCTCACAGTCCACTGCATCAGCTCCATGACCGCTGGTCGATTTTAAACATCTGCAAGAAAAACCCAAGCACAGCCCATTGACACCGGACAACCGCTGAACGTACAGTTAATAAATAAATAAGGGTTATAGAAGATCAGTGGGACCGATGCCCACTGCTTAGTGCCTGTTCCTGGCTGTCCTTCTGTGCCCAAACCACCCTAAGTGACCTGGTAGTCTGGTGTACAGAGAGGGAGAGATATCAGTGGGCCCCAAAATATTTACTGTTAAATTAGAGTGCAGAAGATCCGAGAATTAGCTATCCGGCATGCTATTCCCTAACCGTATGTTCAGTCGTTGCCTGGGCTATGCTTGTGTTTATCTCGCATTTTTGTTTGTTTTACTTTATTTAGTACCTGCACAAGGTACAAATTTGCAGTGCAATGCAAGGGAGATCACAAACACACAGTCAATAGAAAATAGAAATCTAATAATGAAGAGGAGAAATGAAGAAATTATGAATATACATATAATAAAGACATTATTTGACAGAAATAAATGAAAGCGATGGCGAGATTGCATGGTGAGCAATCAAGGAATCTTACCAGCAACTGCTGCCCCAAGTATGGTCTTTAACAGTCAGAGGAGCACCACACATGATGTCGAGCAGAAGGGTATGGAGACTTGACCTACAAGGATGTTATAGACCATTAAATAATTTAGTGCTCCAGTCTTTGCCCGACAGTCTGTCCAGCGACACAACGGAGATACTCTGTGTTTCTATTCTGCTCAGCCCTAATTCTTTTTATTTTCTGGTCTTTATGAATTCCATCAGGCCCCTTTATTTGACACCGTGTGCCATTTGAAACCTGTTGAATGATTTTATATGCACGTATTACATCAATTAACACATTTATTAGATCTCAAGGGTACACACAGGGGTGCATTTTGGTGAGTAATACTAAATGTAAACATATCTTTCGTTTGTTTTCGAGGAAACTCCAAAGGACACCTAACCTGCTCACTACAGCAATGTCATATTCCCAGAGTCCCAACAGGCTGCTTGTCTGTTACAGAAATAAAAACATTAACACTAAACAGACAGAAGTGACACATTGTTCCTCCTAAGTGTCGAGGCTGCTTAAGACAGCAGCGACATGTTTTGTTTCCCATGACATGTGGAACAACACAGACAAAGCTCATTGTCCTCGTCCATTCCAACACTCAAACTACACAGCTGATTTTAAACACAGACACATTCTGATTTGAACTTATCACAGTTCTTGGACTTGTTTCATTGTCTCCTGTTTTTTTGGTATAATAGTTTGAAAACAGCCTTTAGGTGCAGTACCAACACCTTGGATTGGATTGTGGACTTGCCATAGTGTGACAGATGTGATGATTCAGGACAAATACATGTACTATTATGCTCCAATTGAACAAAGTGTATGTTCTTATTTGGATAGTCAACTGATTGTTTCATTTTGTTTTTGGAACTTCAAGAAAATGGTTAGCTTTAAGAGGATTAATTGTGTGTTGATACCCACCGAAGAAAGGAGTAATGGTGAACCTGACTGCTCAGACTTACTCATTGTTTGTCAAATAGACATGCAAAATCATGAGCAGATAATTCAAGTTAAATTTTGGCGCATGATACCATTGAAATTACCAGTGGATATTATAATGAAGTGTTCCCTTTGTTTCCCCAGAAGCCATCATTTAAACATTGCTGCTTGCAGCACCAAAATCAAAGATGTGACAGGACACCCAACTCACAGGAGTTGGTTCTGGCACAGATTTGCTGACACACTACTGGAGCCTCCTGTGCAGCCCAGTGAAGTACTGGACTGATATACTGTAATGAGAGAGACAGAACGAGGGAGTGATGTTTCCACTCGGCTGGAGGGATTGACGTTGATGTAAACTGTGGCTGACACTTTGCCTCAGGGACCAGCTGGATCTGTGACCGACAGGTCTGCGCCCGGCCAGGTGCTGCTTGGCCAGGTCACGAACACGCAATCAACTCTTGTCGGAGGCTAAGGACACACCAGGATACCAAGACATGAATGATTTCAAAACACAATGTACTACACACAAATTTTTTCAAAGAAAACACAGATGAATCCTTTTATTATACATCTATTATATGTTAGAATAATGTTAGTGAGCTGATCCTGCTCAGCTATATAGTAAGACAGGTTTAGTTGGTATGTTCCCCATAGAAAGCAGTTTAAACACAGTTTACAGCATGGAGAGACAGTTTTGTGAAAATTAATGTTAATATTATTTTTTAGTTTATGTTTTTTATTATCTTTTCCTAATAGTGTGAGCATCACACATTTACCTCATTGTTTTGGAATTGTTGCACAAATCACATGTATTAACAGACTGGTCACTAAAACTGTACCTGCATGACTAGACACAAATAAGGGTGAGGTTGGTTTGGGCGACTCTGCCCATAAATATTTCTTGACTGAACAAGACTAAATCTGTCACTGTTTGTTGGACCCACTTATGATGGATAGAATAGACAACATTCAGAGACATCTCTTGGGGAATCTTGTGTGATTGATTCGTAGGCTACACGTATCATGTTGGAATTAGTTTGACAGATAATATAACTGAGATATGATTCATGATTCGTGAGGATAATTTTTGCATCACAAATTAAATTTTCCCTGTGACATTTGTTGGGGCCCGAACGAAACAAACATGATTTCTGGAGAACACGTGTAGAACAGGACATCTCTGCAGTACTACAGTACTTCTTTATACACTTTACCTTAATCATACAATTGCAGAAGCTGGAATTGCTTCTGCAATTGTGTATTGATCTTGTTCAAATTGTGCTTTTGATATCTACAGTCGTGTTCAAATGTTTACCCATGAGAAAGTATATATACATCATGGCAGTTTTGAATTCCAATAGTTTGACATATGAATTCAAGTTTCCTGGGCACTGCACAGTGTAGTGACTACCCAGGTGAACCAGGGTCGCGACCCAGGCAGACTAGTGTCACTACAGTCAAAGACAACTATGGCTAAGAGTAGTGAGACCAGCAGTTAGAAGTTGCTGCCCACTTTGCAAATACTATATAAATAATGTTTTATGATTCGTCATTACACCTCATATTCCATATAATAATAATTTGTACGTGTTTATATTGTTTAATTTTTCTCAAAGTCACACGCAATTAAACTGGACATGACAATAGATAGTACAACGTAATTCAATTTGAAAATGGAGATGATAACGCACAGTTTCAGATGGTTTGCCCATTATACACACGTGGCCAGTCACCGCGTGAAGTGGATGTGCTTGGTGGACAGAACATTTTGGAAAGTTATCCATCACCCTGGTCCTCAAATTCTCGGGTCAGAAAGGAGAGGAAGAAGAGAGACTGAGATGCTGCTTGATGTTGACACATTCATTGATAAAGAACACAAGTTGATCAGTTACACCTGTGTTTTTGACAAGTCATTATATACAAACATGGCTGTCTCCGACATTGTGTTCCCTCCTCTGTGTCTCTTTCAGGAGTACACTGTAGATGTTTTCTTCCGTCAGAGTTGGAAGGATGAGCGGTTGAAGTTTCATGGACCAATGAACATTCTGCCTCTCAACAACCTGATGGCCAGTAAGATTTGGACCCCTGACACCTTCTTCCATAACGGCAAGAAATCTGTGGCCCACAACATGACCATGCCCAACAAGCTGCTGAGGATTATGGAGGATGGAACCCTGCTCTACACCATGAGGTAGCTGGTTGTATCATTATTACAGCTGATAATATGAAATGTTCATTCATCCAGGTTTTACAGCTGCATACTTAATTCCTATTCAGTGTCATTTGTATTGTGCTTACATCTTGTTTGTTGTAACTATTAACATAACACGTTAGTTCTGCTATTTAGAAAATAATATATGTCATTTAGTTAGTTTTTCATAAACATAATCTGTTACTGGAGGTGAAAATCTTCATTGGCCTCACAATTCGTTTCAATTACTATTCAGCTGCCAACAATTCAAATTCAATTTGTTTCTCGATGCATCGCGATGCATCGTGATACACCTCAGTCTATGGCATTCTGAATAATCTCTATTACAGCACTTGACTACTTTTTTGTTATTTAAATTCTCTTTTGTTCAGAAAGTTCTTTCAATAATCACACTACAGGTTTTCAATATCTGGATCTCAGTCCGTGGAAATTAGAAACAAAAAAGCAAAACATTTATCCATCTGGATTGTTCTGTAACAAGTACTTTTTAATGGCGGTAATCTTGTAATGTAATCATCACAGACAAAACACTGACTGACATTTTCATGTACATGTCACTGTCTAATCTGATGATTAATTTTTTCACAGAAAATGAAATTAAAACATCTTTGGTTGTCCCAAAAAAATGTTTTTAATGTGACATATTTTGCAGTGAGGCAAACCCCAACCCCAACCATTATGGAGAGGTTGAGAGGGGCTATCAATCGCCATTTGTTGATTACATCTGTGGGTGTGGCCATGACTCTACCACTCCAGCACAGCACATGAAAGATCAGTGCACCGGCAGTACAGATTGATTGACATTAATGTGCAAAAGGCTACAGAAGGTCTTCTGAGTTCCCTCAGGAAGAACAGTGTCCTCTGTCCCAGCCTGAATAGTCTGTTTTTTGTATTTTTTTGTATTGATTTGGAGCCTGAGGTACTTACATGAGTCCACCCACTCCACATTGTCTCCCTGGATGATAACAACAACAGGAACTCCTCTTCTGTCCAGTAGTTGACCCCCAGCTCTTTGTTGCTAGCTGATATTGAGCTTCATGTGTCTCTACTTGCACCATGGGACAAAGCTCTCTATTAGCTCTCTGTTCTCTTCTCATTTTCTTTGTTGATGCACCCAACACTGGGGGTGTAAGGAGGAGCAGTTAAAAACTGAGAAAGAGGGAGAGTGGTCTGTATTTTGCAGCCTGAATCACCAGATTGGGAGCACCTGCAAGTGTCTGCATTTTTTTTCCACTTCTAACTGTACAGAGTGCTGCCATTAGCATGGGTCAAACTTAGAACCTGTAAATCTGACAGGGGCTTTGTATCTCCACAGAAGGTGACATGCTGACCACAGTGGGGTCATGGCTTTTAGACACACCTTCTTTCAACACGAGGCAGACTGGAGTATTTGTGTCTGTTTTAACTTAAAAGGCTTAAACCAGTCCATATTTTAGTGATGTTTGGTCCATCCAAGATATTTGATAATACTGTGGACTCACTTTTATCCGATCTGAACACCACTGAAAATGATTGCCATTTACCATCTAGGCAGTGTCCGCGTCAGTTGTGGTAGTATTTGAATGAAAAGTAGTGACCTAAGATACATGACCAACCAAGATAATAATGAGAGCTATGAGAGCCCAATCCTAATACACCCTAGCCTTGACCCTATGTGCTAATGTTAGCACCCAGGAATGAAGCAGTGTTCTTCTTTATATGATGGCTTATTTAAAAGCACGAGGTTGTGAATGAACTGCAAGCATCCACACTTTTCTATCCCTATAAGAATGGTATTGTGATAATACCAACATCGCCACGGTAACGCAAGAGAAATCATTGCGGCTGAAGATGGATTGCTGCCACTCGTACCTGGTTGGCTACTCAAAGAAAGTGGACAGTGCCCTGCAGCACTTGCCTCTACTATGTGCACTGCAGAAGTGAGATAGGAGACACTGAAGAGGAAAGTCTTTCATCGACTTAAATTAAATTTGAAAATTTTAAACCTATTTCTTCTTCTTGGCACTGGTTTCATTCATTTTCGGTGGCAAACTGAGTGTAGTTGAGTGTCTTAGCAAGCTTAGGGATGACTGACAACAGTGTTATTTTTGCATGCTCACCTCTGCCTCTGGGTTGTGTTGCCAAGTACCACAACACATACCACACAGACAATAAGACACCCCCATTTAATCTTTACTCACTATAAAATTGGGGGATTGATGGGAGAAATTACCCAATTTAAGCATGGGAGAAAATAGGTTGACTGCAAAAAAACAAATTGAGTATAGTGAAGGGAAGTCTGAATTATATATCTTGAGTAAAGACAGAAGATTGATGTTAAAAAATGCATGTGATGCATGGAAAAGGACAATATTGGCACTCATGCATTTCTGTGAGATCTAAGTCTGTGACATTTTCTTAAAAATACATTGTGGAAAGGACCATAAATAATGAAATCAGGCATGCCCAGACATTCCACGGTTAGGACATACTAGGAGATCCCAGGATAAGTAAGACACTATTAAAAACACATCTAAGAGAAAGAGTTTAAATAAAAGACGTGGAGACTCCTAAGAATCTTCAATGGTATAAAAGCAGGAGCCCTGAGCAGGAGTTCTCAATAAAGTTCTATTCTGGGGAAGGCTCAACATAAGAGATGACACAACAGGGTCAGAAGAGGAGATGGCATATAACCGCTCAAAATTATGGGCCCAGGCAAAACTTGGTATTTACTGTGGTCAATCATGGACATGATAGGCCTGGCAGGAAGGTTGCCTGCCCTTATAGATGGAGCGAACACATGGATAAAGTCACCGGAGGCATGGTAGGGTTAAGACTGGTTCTAGGAGATGTAAAAGCTCTACTACATACATGTTTAGACTGGTAAGCACACCACTGAATATATTTCCATGCAGCACAATTACCAGCTCTGTTGATTAGGTATACAGTTGTAGGTGTGGGATTTGGTGGACACAGCTGAACTCGGAAGACACCACACAGGAAAAAAATGGATCTATCACAGCTGGAAGCAGAGGTACCAAAGGATGACAAGTGCCCCTCCAAATAGCAGCAAAGACTGACAGATGAGGCTGTCCTAGAATTCCAATACCACTGTTCAGAGCCTTTTCACTGGAGATGAAGAAAGCCATGCCAGGAGAATTGCAAAATAGACTAGACAACCTTATGGGCCAGATTGAAATGGACTGAGTGGTGTTCATCATGGGGAGAACCACAAGAAAGGAAAATGTCAGGAGGAAGAAATTGATATACAGCTGGCCAGTAAACTAACACAGCTTCAGCTGGGGGAGTTGTCCTAACAAAAGGGAGGAGAGTGACATAGCCAAGATTCAAGCCCCTGTGGTGACAGCCACCCAAGCCAGCAACCAGTGAAGCCACCAACTGGCCTTGATGTGGAGGATGGATGGTCACCCAGTTGCGGCGATTGCAGTCCATCCTCAGTGATTACAGTTTTTTGCTCAGTGGCAGCATGTCAGAAGTGCACAGCTGGAGGGAGCCTTTAGCCCAACCTTTGCTGCTCCTGACTTGGACCCACGGCTCAGAGTTGCATCGAGTGGAGCAGGCTTGCATCTTGGATTTAGCCCCAAGGGCGGGCCAGATGTCATCATTCAGGGCCAGGGATTGGTTCCCTCGTGGTCCTGGCTGATCTCGACCAGGTAAAGGTGTCATCACCAAGTGGGACAGCAGCTGAATTCTTGGTGGATGGGTGGATGGGTGGATGTCACAGGAAGTGTTCATTATGGTAAGTTGACTGAGCAGCTGCTGTGGGTGGTTCTTAGAACCTATTTCAACAGTATGATGTCCTGTTAGTAACTGTAAGTATGTGGAAGTTTGAGAAATAGCAATGATTAAAGACCTTGCTGTGTCCACAGCTAGTCCAGCTATGCGATGGTCAAAGAGCAAAACCTCTTATCTGAAAAAATGCACTTTTTTGAGAAACCACAAAGAAAAACTTTTTTTTTTTTTTTTTTTCTAAGGGTACCAAATACATAATATACAGTTTTTGGACTATATTACTATATTATGTGTTAACACTACCAACTCGGTATTAGTGGCTCGCAAAGTGCAGAGTCCCCACTTTTCCTGGATCATTTTGTAGATAGGAGCTTCTGCATTTGGTGCAAGATGGAAGAGGTTCTACCAAGTGATGCTCTAAATTAAGTTAATCATTAAAATTGAATTTAAAATAAAACTTTTTTTTTTTCAAGTAAAAATATTGGCCAGTGTAGTAAATGTAATAGATACTACATTGTGCAGTATGCCAGGGTCAGAATTCCTTAAATAGGAAATTCCTTAAATTCAGTGTCTTTGCTTCCTTGTCCACTGGAAATGAATGTGGCTGTGTTTATAATGACTAAATAATGACAAAGAGTACATGTAATATTATTTTGATTATTTTATTCAAAAACCACCAATAATACTGAGCAAATTGAGCCATCTAGTGAACAGTATTTTGTTCAAAGATTCAATGATGAAAAAAAAAAAAAAAAAGTGATGTAACCAATGGCAAGACATAGTCATCCTGCAGTACTGCAGTAAGTGTGCTTCTACAAAAAAAAATTCTGAGTTAAAGCCACACTGAATTTAACCAATTTACAGTATGACATGGTAGTATTAAACCCTGAACTTTGAACAAACAGAATAGCATAAAATCGCAATTCCTAACTATTAACATCAGTTTTGGGTATCACCAGGTAAAAATGCCTCCCAGATTAAATCTGGTTCCATAAAAATCTTCTCTAATCAGTGTGTGCAAGTAGAGTCTTACATGCTCACACTGTGTCAGTTTAAGTACTGTCCAATGCTATGGCTCCTCTAAGCAGTGTAGTGAGGTAAACCATCATAGAATGCATGGCAGGAAGCACAGACTTCAGAGCTTGTAAGTCATCATATTTTTACTTTTTTATTTGTTGGTGTCTCTGCATATCTCCTCCTGACCAAACCATTGTTTTCTTTACACCTCCTAGGCAAAGGAAAAAAATCTGATTCACAGTTGTCAAATTTGTACTCAAGAGACCCGTCTTTGTATCTCAACTGACGGATGTCAGTGACAATCGGATCACCAACCTTATGACCAGGGCAGATTGTGGGGACATCGATTTTTTTGACCCTGAGTACTCTTTCACAGGCAGCTGAGTGAGTTTTTTGAAAAATGTTTTCTTGATCTTACAGCAGAAGTCATACAGTCCCTTGGCAAGAACTTTGTTTCTGTTCTGGTAAGAATGTCCATCTCAGTACACGATTGGGTTCCTCAGGGTTGCTGCCTGTTGCTTACTTTTCTTGATGAAAAAGGTATCTTTGTGTCTAACCTTCTTCATTTTTCGTCAACCAATTTCTTTATCTGTTTACTGCCAGTCGTTAGGTTGCAGTTTTGAACCCACACAGCACAGAGCAGTGAACAGGCATGTCTGGACCGCAGTCAATCAGAATGAAAGACCCGCCCCATCTCTGTCTCTGATTAAACCACAATATTAGCCTGCTATTACTGTGAGTTTGGTCGAAGGAGATCAAACGCTTCATTCGCAGCGAAGCAACAGATGTGATGGCAGTTTAGGCATTTGTATTGAAAACACTGGGTGCACCTGCGAACTAGGTGTAATTTATTTTAGGCACACCTTTAGAAATTTAGGTTGCAACCAAATTGGTCACACTGTAGAGCAGGGGTACTCAAATACAAATCTTAAAGGGCCACAAATGACTCAGAAGTCTATGTATTGAGGTCAGTCAGGCCATATATGTATATGTATATTCAAAATAATATGTCATTTCCATTTTGACAAATTAAAGTAGCTGAATAAAATAAAAGTTTCTAAGTCTCTAGGTTGTTTTTTGTTGTTGTGTCATAGATGTGACAAGAATCCTGATATGACAACTTCAGTGCATTCATTTTTGTTGCTCTTACCTCTGAATTTTGTCTCTTCAAAATTCCGATGCTTCGTCTCATAATGCCGTTTCTAATTGGAAATCTTCATATTAAGCACGTGGGTCTTGCACTGGTTTGAGGGAGAATGAATGCACATTTTTCAGACCATTCTTCTTTGAATTGCAGATTTTCACTGGCCACTTTTCTTTTAACAGTGAACTTGGAACACGCCATTTTCATGCAATCTTGGCTCCTACAGCCATGCGAACTGCTCTAAAAACGAAAGTGAAAGTTAACAATTGCACTTGCAGCAGTGAGTGACCCAGCTGTCTGTGTATTGTTGTCATGGAGACAGTCCCGGTAGACACAAGCTAAGCAAGCCACATGCTTGCTTGGTCCGGGCACATTTAACCTGAGATTGTATTTAGAGGAAAATCCATGAAGCGCATCTCGGAATGTCTGGTAGACATCTCCGCTTGGACAGCTGCACGTCACCTCAAATTCAACCTTTGAAAAACTGAACTCCTCTTCATCCCGGGGAAAGGCTCCCCTCGCAAGGACCTGTCAGTCACTGTCGAGGTTGCACAGTATCCCCTTTGACGACTGTGAGGAACCTGGGTGTAATCTCCAACGAGGGACTGTCCTGCGCCCCCGAAATCACTGCCCTGGCCTGATCATGCAGATTTGCCGTCTACAACATCTGCAAGTTTCAGTCTTTCCTCACAAAGGACGCAGCACAACTCCTGGTCCAAGCACTGGCCATCTCCTGCCTGGACTACTGCAACTCGCTCTGGGCTGGACTCCCAGCCTCTGCGACTAAACTGTTGCAGTGTATCCGGAACGCTGCAGCACGCCTTGTTTTCAACCTACCCAAATTCTCCCATGTGACCCCCCTTTTCCATGACCTCCACTCCCTTTTGTCCAATTCAAGACGATAGTGCTGGTCTTCAAGGCCATCAACAGAGCAGAACTTTGTCCATCTACCTCCAAACACTGATTAGACCACAGGCCCCAGCACAAGTACTTCATTTTACTACATCAGCTGGCCAGCTAGTACCGCCATCGCTTAGAGCAAACAAAGCCCACTCAGCAAAGTCGTGACTCTTCTTTGTTTTGGCACCTCAGTTGTGGAACGAACTTCTGACAAATGTCAGGACAGCGGAATCACTCGCTATCTAACACAAAAGACTCAAGACTCCTTTGTTTAGACTTCACCTCGACTCCACATTACATGATTGCCTCCTTGACAAAGTCACTTTGATAATGAAGGGGACAAAGAAACAAAGCAGTATTGGCCTATCAGGGACCATCAAACGAATACACCGTCATACTCAAAATCAACCAAGCACAGTAAGCTTCTTACCTAACATTTTATGACAGTATATTTTTCAGAAATAGACTGATGATGTTGAAGGCACATCTTGCTGTCGGTGCTTTGACAGAGCTATGTTCCCTATTCAATCAAGGACACAATGAACAAACTCTTACTTTGTCATGATTCGTATTCTTATTCGTAATGTTACATGTTATATGTTGTATGTCTGTCTCTTCAGTGTGCTGCTGTCTGTCAAAACAAAAGGTATTTTTATGCGCAACAAAGCATTTTCCTGGTGAACTTTTAAGTTGCTCACTTCCTAGCTTGAAAGGCTTGTTCCTTTAATTACACATTATATTAATCTAAATAATGTTTAAATGTTAAAATTTTAGTATGCAGGATGAGAAATGCATTCTTTGTAAGGATTTAATTAAACAATGTGTGTGTGTGTGTGTGTGTGTGTGTGTGTGTGTGTGTGTGTGTGTGTTGCCAGGTTAACAGTTCAAGCTGAGTGCCCCATGCACCTGGAAGACTTCCCGATGGACTCTCACTCCTGTCCTCTCAAGTTTGGCAGCTGTAAGTGTGAACAGTTTCACTTCAACTATACTGCACAGCATAAAACTTGGCCTAATTTTGACTTGAAATAATATGCTCATTGTTTTTTTACCCCATGAACACCTTTGTGTCAGAAACGTTCTTGGAAACTGTCTGTCTTGTCAAGTATCAAGTATTCACTTACAGGCTGAATCACGATATTTGATTATAATAACTTGTGGGTAAAAGACCTCTGCATCACGTAGCTTACATACCATTTTTAATTGCAACAGTTATTCTGAAGATGCACTGTTCTGTATGTTAAAAAAAGAATGCTAGCAAAGAAACACATGAAATACTACATAAAATAAGCAGAGGAGAAACATCAGAAAGATTGTTAGAAAGTTTGAAGGCTGTATATCAGCCTGTTGCTTCAATTTCAGCCTTAAATGAAAGAAAATATGAAATCAATATAGGTTGCAACATTTACCTAAATTAACTATATCTGGGGATCACCCAACACTTATTTGTTACTCAACATTGTTGGAATTATGTGAAAATTAAAGTGCAAAAATGGAAACCCCAAAGGATATTTGATTGATGAGGAGCAGCATGGAAATGTGACTGAAAAGCTGACAGCCAGGGCATGCTGAACTATATCAACTTTGCTAAATTCCAAATTGGATTGGAAGAAAAGGTCAGCATGTAAGTATGAAATAGACTGGGGACATTATAACAAATGTTATAATCGAAAATTTGAATTATCAGACACTTAAAGTGTAGTTATAGTAAAAATAGTTATAGAGGGCTACACGCCTACTCTTCATGGATTCAACACTTTGCTGTTTCACTTGGTGTAAGATTATTTGGACCTCTTTAATAATTATACCATATGATCTCTGTAATTTGAGCCAAGAGCTTTAATTAGGTAATTGTATATTGAATACGATGAAGAGGCATTTGTAGGATTTCTTTTTTTGATCAGTGTGTCTGTGTGTTCTCTGCATCAGATGCCTACACTAAGACAGAGGTTACTTACATCTGGACGCGTAATGCCTCCCAATCAGTGGATGTAGCAGCTGATGGATCCAGACTCAACCAGTATGACTTGGTCGGCCAGACTGTGGGGAAAGAGACCATTAAATCCAGCACTGGTGAGCACTGACAAAAGTTTGACTTCCATTTTAGATTGCCTGCTGACCCAAAGGTGTGAGACTAAAAGCATGCTGGTTGCCAAAGATAGATAAAAGTAAGTTATTATACAGCCACAAATGATATATGGTTAGAATACATTATATCTGGAACCCCAGCGTAGAAAGCCAGTGGTGCCCTTGGTTTTCATTATAATATTGTGAGAGTTAATATGTTTACATTGTAATGTTCAATTATTTGTTACTTTATTCAGCTTCACTCACCTTATCACCTTTTAGAGCACACTAGTCCCTGTCATCACCTATTTTAACCATTTGTTGTTCAGATTGTGGTATGATGCATAACCTGTTTTTTTTTTTTGTTTTATTTTCTTAATACTCGATCATTCTAACATTAACTGATCTGTGTAGCAGTACATCTGATTGCTCCTCATCTCAGAAAATCTCTGGCATTTCTGTACTGAGCTGCAGCAATTCGCACTATGAATATATTTTTTTTTGGTCCGTTCCATTTTTGAACTTTTTCTCCTTCAGTATACACCTTACTTTGCACACTTAAATACTAGACGTACATTAGTAATAGAGATCTACTCAGGTACTGTAATTAAGTACAATTTTGACTGATGGTCTTGAATACGTCTGTTTTATGGTACTATATATTTTGACTCCATTACATTTCAGAGAAAAATGTTGTACCTGCTACTCCAGTTTTTGTGCATACACGCAGCTTTATCCTGCTATGGTATGTTCTAAAAATGACCATTAATAATAGAATGTTGTAGTTAATTTGTCCTAACATGAAGTTAGGGCCCTTTAACATCTCCATCACTTGGAGAATGACATTGTTTGTTGTCCAGTGAGCAAACAGATTGTTCTCACAGTCCCACGGTCCTCTTTTTATCAGTTTTGTGTAGCATCAAGTCCACCCTCTTCATAGCTCTTTGAAGTCGTTTTATTCTCAGCCTGGAGGAAGTGAGGGATGGAAATGAAAGATGGCAGCTGCAGCAGCTCCCAAAGTTTACAGCGTCGCAGGGCATCACAGGGCCAGAAAATAGCCTAGTGAACTTTACATAAACCAGACTGCTGAAGACTTCCACCAACGGCAGCTGAGCTGAGTGATCAAAGCAGCTTTTGACAGGAACACACTCTTTTTGCTCGCTGTATGCTTAGATTTCCCAACAGCGAACACTTAGAATGGTCAATAACCACAAATGACTATTCTCCACACTGAACTATAAGAAGCTTTTCTTCATATATCTTATGTACCTTTATATTTCCACATCTGTAATTACATTCCCCCACTGTGCGTGACCATCCTCACTCAGCTGGACTCCTCTGGACTTCCTTCTCATTGTGCTTTTTGTCTTCAGGTGAATACACAGTCATGACAGCTCACTTCCATCTGAAGAGGAAGATCGGCTACTTTGTGATCCAGACATATCTGCCCTGTATCATGACGGTCATCCTCTCACAGGTGTCCTTCTGGCTCAATCGCGAGTCAGTGCCAGCCAGAACTGTCTTTGGTGAGGTTTTCATTTTAACATTTCAAACTCTGTTCACACTTTCCACAGAGAAAGAAAGCAGATTTATCTAACACATGGCGGTTTTGAATTTCTCCAGCCATATCACCTTTACATGATCCCCAATTGTATTTAAAAATTCTAGTTTAACTAGTTCAAGTAGGTGTAAGTAGGGGTACCTCTCTTCCTTGTAAGACGATCTGAGCTACAAATAGACACACAGGCTTATACCTTGGCTGTCATGTAATGTCTGCATTAGTACTGTGTGTAATCTTAGTTTTGAAGTTGTGTCTTAGGCTTTTGACCAAGCCGAAATCAAATGATATGATCGCATGATGACATACATTGGAAGAATAACGAATCATTGGATGTGAAAAAAAGGGGTTTGTGTGATTTTAAACAAGTTAACTTGGTGCCAAGCTGTCAACCAACTTTTACTGATGAACAGCCTGTTCTGCTGTAGATCATGTCAATTGTGTCAGACATTTTATGCCAAAAAAGCATTCATTCAGCTCAAAGCTAGACATTTTATCTGTTTAGTGTCGAATTTTAAACCAACAATGTTAAATAAAAAGTTTTCAAAAAGTTCATTATGTCTACAAACGTACAGTGTTTGGTAGAAAAGAGAACCTTGATTTATGTCTGTGGCTTTTATGTAGAAATACCTGTAGGTGTTGTATTCATCCACAATTGTGGTGAAACCGAGAAGCACTTGAAGCTAAACAGCGCGTCATGATCAGTAACTCATCCTATCCTCACCTCAACCTGCCCATGTTTGCAGCCTTCACTGTAAACCGTGCTCATGCTGTCACGTGAACATTTTATCAGGACACTGCAGGCAGGCCACCAGATGAGGGTCCCAATGAGGCCTCACCCTGCTTATCTGCCAAAGGACAGTGGACCCACACCCACACTCTGATTTCCCCTTTTCTAAAATGTCAGGGACCCGTCTGGGGACAACGTAATGCTCCCTCTCCATTTATCCACTGAAATATAAAACACAATAATAAGCCCGGTCATTATCCGTTGTGACAAACAGGGCAGGAATGAAAGGTTGTGTTGAAGGGCATTTTGTGACTTATTCTCAGTAACAGAGACATCTGCTTCATGATTCATGATGTGCCTTTGCAGGTATGACTGCATCATGAGTAAAATCGCCATTAATAAGCTCACATTCTTACATGCTGCAAAGCACCTTGTAACTTTTTGCAACCTGCTATAGAGTTATACAAGTTTATTATTATATGTTGATGAGTAGTGCCAGTTTTTCAACGCTGGTCATGGGGCCCCCTGCCCTGCATACATAAGATGTCCTCTGCTCCACCACAGCTGATTCAAATGATCAGATTATCACCAAGCTCTGCTGAAGCCTGATAATGACCCATCCAAAAGGTGTGTTGGAGCAGGGAAATATCAAACATTCATGGCACAGGGGCTCCCAGGACAAGGGTCTAAAAAAACCACTGAGTTATAAACTTTACTTTAAGAATATCGAGGATAGACCATGACAATATTATGTGAATAAAATAACGACAGATGAGACTTACTTTGGGTTGCCATTTGGATGAATAATGACAGTGTGACCGTCAGCTCTCCCCCCTGAGTGGACAAGCAGTGTGTAGCACCAACAGAGAAGCAGAGCATTGTTCTGCCAGACAGCACACACAGCAAGTCATGTTTTAGCCATCTAAAAGAAAGCCCACCTAAAATATATATGTGTTTAAGTGGACTGTATATTTTCAACATTTATTGTGCTTTACAGCAGTGTAATACGGTATGGGGCTTGCACATTTGTGCCTGTGCACAGGAATACAGCGGTTGTATGATTGAGGGAATGTAGTCCCAAAGGCAAGAAAATTAGCAGAATAATTAAAAATGGTTGACTTCCTGTTGGGTTGAGGTAGTGGCCCCAAGATAGACTTGCACTGTTACATGTGGCCTGAATCTATGATTTAACTTGTGGGTATTCAAGAAATTGTTTGCTCCCAGAACTGTACTGCTGGGCAAGATGGTGGACTGATTGTTTGCATTTTACTAAAAATACTGATTTTTTAAATTTTTTCATTTGTATGCTTTTGTCCTCTATTTCCAGGTGTCACTACAGTTCTGACGATGACAACCTTGAGTATTAGTGCCCGTAATTCACTGCCCAAGGTGGCCTACGCCACTGCTATGGATTGGTTCATCGCTGTCTGCTATGCCTTTGTCTTCTCTGCACTCATTGAATTCGCTACTGTAAACTACTTCACCAAGCGAGGCTGGGCCTGGGATGGAAAGAGTATTGTCAATGACAAGGTAAAGCATTAACACAAATAGAGGCAACATTGCTCTTCAGGAGTGTAATTTTCCCATGATTTCTAGTGAATTTATAGATGCTTAATGTAATGGCCATCATAGATATTGATATCCCGAGGAAAGGTAAGACACCTCCAGTCTGAAAATACGTGTACTATCATGAGATCTTGATCTGCGAGCTGTGGGGAGGATCAACTGGACCCATGTTTTTTTTTTTAAAGCTATGTGCTCTATATATTTATTATGAAATAACTTTTAATCTCTCTATTGCTTCTGGGGTTATACCTCCGATCTTGAGAACTGCACACGTTGTCCCACTGCATAAAGGTGGTGATAAAGCTAATATTAACAACTATAGACTGATTTCTAAACAGCCTTGTCTTGCTAAAGTCCTGGAGTCTATTTGTCAACAATCAGCTCAACATATTCTTCGAAATACAGTATATCCTGTTTTGTGTCCTCACCAGTCTGGTTTCAGAGCTAAGCACAGTACTGTTCCTGCTATCACCTCAGTTACTTATATTGTTATATCTGCTGTTGTGCTGTGCTGCCCTCTCTGTGAATCCAGCAAAAGCGTTTGATACTGCTGGCCATGCTTTGCTCATACTGAGGTTAGGTTATGTTGGTTTTTGTAATTGGTTCAAGAACTACTCATAGACAACAGTGTGTGACTGTAGGAAATGATCACTCTGTGTTTTTACCATTGTCTACAGGGGTTTCCCAAGGTTATATACTAGGTCCTGTCTTATTCACAACCTATATCAACACTAGTACATCCTCAACAGCAAATTGTAAGGCCCACAATTATCTTGATGATACAATCCTGCACTGCTTTGCTAAGACTGCACCTAAAGCCATTACTATTCTCCAGCTTTTGGCAAACTGCAAGACCGCCTTTTTAACCTGAAATTGCAAACAAAACTAAATTCATGATATTCTCAAGAGCCAGATATATTGCAGAAATTGCTCTACATGTTACCAATCTAACACAATATTGAAAGGATTTCTGGTTCACCCTAAATGTTTTCTTGAGATTTAAACAAGGGTTGAATGAATTAATGAACGAATGTCATGAGCTGTGACTTGAAAACAGAGGATGAATACCACCCACCAACAGACAAAATGTTGTAGCCTTGATTTTCCGTCTCACTTGTGTCTGACTGAGCAGTACTAAAGAATAGAGCTTTTTCACTCAGATCATTTGACTTGTAAAACACAGGTGTCACCAATTACATTACTCAACAACTGCAGTGGTAATTGCCTGTTTTTACCCATAATTTATATCATTACCTGCCATCGATGCATTTCCTGCTTCACAGCAGAGAATCACGGCTCTGATTCATTTGGGACCAAAGACACAACAGTGCACTAATCTCTAACATGCTATAAGGTTAGTATGATTCATCCAGAAAGCAATGCAGGAAACAGGTAGACGGCCAACACATTTCAGTACCACTTGAGCTACCATTAGCATTAAGCACAAGGGACTGGAAGTGGTTACTATCAGAGACTTGGGAGGAGAGAGGATGATGTATGTGGCAGGCTGGAAGCGCCTCAGCAATCAAATGTCATTTCATTTCTAATGTTTTTTGATAGCATTCACAGTTTTTTTAGACACATATTTCAATTCAGCCAAGATGCAGCGGTTAAGTGTAAATGGGGCGATACTTGTCTTTACGCAGAGTGTGTGAAAGAGTTGAAAGCAATCAAAATCAAAATAGAATGTTCTGAGTAACATCAACAGAACATCCACGTCTTTCCAGCAATTCCACATAAAGTGGAATCAGAGCAATTCCATATCATACATTAAGGGTTTTTCTGTCAGGATTCTTTGAGATCCTGAGTTTCACTATTAATTCTCACATAGTAGCATGCGTGTTTCCACATCACAAATTCCATTAGTACACCAATATAGTCAGGTTATACCCATCTTTTTGCAACTTTTGACAAAAAACAATTTCCTCACTCACTCACTCGCTCTACCCACCTCAAAGTGTCACTTTTGGACGTGACAACTTCCACGGTCAAGTTAGCAATAATATGCAATATTCTACATCTGGTTAGACTTTTAAGATAAAGCTTGCCATCAAACAGATAACTTAAAATGAGTTTTGGACTGTTATTAAGTTGTGAAAAAAGAGAGGTTAAGTTTCGGGAAAAAAAATCTTTGACTTAAAATAACTATGTTACATAAGTTATATTACTTAAAAACAAATCAGACTTGACACTTGGTCACGCACACGCACAAGGGTAAGACATATGTATGACCCCTCCAACCATTCCATCCATACCCCAACTCAGACATTTTTCATTCTTTATACTACTCCACCAGAGGGGAGCTTCAACAAGCAATGGTAGAGAGGTGTAAAACTTCAGGCTGCTGTGTAACATGGTTGGATTGAGAGCCGGCTGACTGTATGTGTCACATTAAAAGTCTTTCAGAAGCTCAGTGCTTAGACTAATCCTTTTCTGGTAGGCATTTTATGTCAAATTCTGCAGGACATTTGGAGTTTTGTTGACAGTAGCTTTAGACTCACTCAAAAAACAGCTATGTAGAAGTGAGTGTTATCTAGTTTATTTAAATAGATTATAAAGTAGCCTTTTGGTAATAATATACCATACTGACAAGTGCACACTATTCATGTAAAAAAATACAATTAAAGAAGAAAATCATTAACATGCTCACATTTTTTTGTGCACCACGATATTACAGTGGTAATGATAATTTCTAAAGGTCTCTAACCTTGAACTATTCTCCTTGCAGAAAAAGGAAGTGGCCATCATGAAGAAGAACAATGCTTATGCTGTTGCTGTGGCTAACTATGCGCCCAACATCACAAAAGACTCCACGCTGCCCACCATCTCCAAGTGTGCTCTCAGTGATGCCAACAAGACTACAGCAGAGACAAAGCCTGAGCAGAGCAAGAAAACCTTCAACAGCGTCAGTAAGATCGACCGCATATCCCGCATCATGTTCCCTGTGCTGTTCGGGAGCTTTAACCTGGTCTACTGGGCCACCTATCTGAACAGAGAACCAGTCATTAAAGACCTCAATCCCGCCAAATGAACTGTGAGGGCTCAATTTAAACATACAGCCCATTCAGGAATTAAACATTTGTTGGTATTCGTTTCATCTGCGAGAAGCTGTTCAGATGCATGAAAAAAAAGCCCTCCTAATCCCAAAACAGGTATTTTAAGATAAAACATGATATTTTCCTAACCGTAATCAGGTGTTTCTTAATGTCTAAACTGAATCAGACCATGAGCACAGTGTTGTCATGACATAAAATGTAAAATGGAGCCCAAAGAAATGTTAAATTGCAACAGAAAGAAATGTAAAATTGCAACAACATCCTGAACTGAAAGGTGGGCATTTCAAGAAATGTAATTTCCATCCACATGGTCCATGAAACAACTCTCAATTAATGTCAGTCATCCTTTTTTTGTAACCGTCATGATCGTGAAATGTAATACTGATGTCTTACGGAAGTCATAATTACAAGAAAATGTCTCCTACTGTGCCAAACACTTATTGATTTTTGTTTTTCTGCATCTATTTTATTGCACTAAGATGAGTTTTATGCTCTCTTGACATTTCTGTCATTAATAAACTTCTCTGTTCACTAGGCAGTAGGGAGTTGGGCAGCAGCAGCAGCAAGTCAGCACTTGAAAATACACCACTAATTGTCAACTGTACCCTCCCCACTGTTACCTGATTGCTCCCCAGTAGATTTACAAGAACAGCTATCTCTGGGCAAAAACTGATTCTGCGGGAAGTAGTCTAGCTCTCTGGGACAATTGCAGGTTGTCACATTAACATCAGAATATTTGCTCCTTGCACACTACAGCTTCACCACTCTCTCACTGTGGGCTACATGGTGCTCTGCTGCTCACTCTGTAGCTTTTGTACAGCTTTTTAGAATTTTTTCCACTTTGCCTCCTCACATGGACTGTGTCACACTGTGGAAGATAAATCTGAATGGATAAAAAATGTCTGAGAAACTGCGTCTGTGTGTGTAAAATATATGTGTTTTTATGTGTTTTGTAACAGTGTCTTTGTGTCTATTTAAATGATTTTTTTGTTGAATTGTAATCTTTTTATATACAATGTAGCAGGAACAATGGACCTAGACACATTTAATAATCGCATCCAATGTGCTCCATTAGAAGAGATTACCATGTCAATAATACTGCATTATTGAATTTTGTGTATTCAATTTGTGTAAAAGTTTTTTTGTTTTTTTTTCTTGCACATTTGTTAAAAACATTTCTTATACAAATATATGTATATAAACCCTGTGCTTTGTTAAATACACTTTTCAATGTAGATGTCTTTTAGATGAAACTTGTTCTAGAGATCAATATTTTTCCTTCTTGCACACTTGACCCTGTTTGTGTTTCTTTAAATGTTGGAGTGGAGAAGTCCCTCCTGATTCATATCAACACTAATACAAACTTGTGAAAAATTCCAAGTGTCTTCCTGTTTTTAGCTAGGCAAATCTAAGGTGCACTATCAGATCCAACATGTGCGAAAAGAAAAAAAAACAAAAAACAAAAAAAACCCTGAAAAAAAGAAAAGAGAAAACCAGCCATAAATGAGGGTGATAGCACAATCTTAGGTTCTGTTTATAAGACCATAAATTCAGATCTGACAGTTGTGAACCATATAGGTTAGTTAACAAGAAAAGAATAAGCACATTAGACTATGTTCGTTCACACCAGAGTAAAACCCCTTAAAGCATACACTGGGAAGAGTAAGGTGGACATTCATATCTGAGACATTAGGTTTTAGTTCCTGAACTTACGGTTGAAAATCCATCATTAGGTTACTTGATAAGAATGGAGATACAGTTGTAAGAATCGGAAAATGTTAAGAAGTTGAGTTGCGCTTATTTTGTCAAGTCACAGTTTTTCATTCTAAACTGTTATCTTATCTTCTGATATTTTCTCTCATATTTGTAGAGTTACATGACTGGAAAGTCTGGGACACTCCAAATTCTCTGAAATCAGTGCAGTTAACTGTGTGTCATTGGACTGTATGTCAAATTTAGCAAAACATTACAAAAAGAAATGGCAAAATAGAGACTCTTCAGCTTTCTTTCAATGAAAATCATTGAGGGCATTGATGCCATGATGAAGACTTTGTAGTCAAAATGTATTAACTGCAATGTGCAAGTTGGATGACAAATTTGAGTCTTAGGTGATGAGGCCCCATCTTGACATCCATTATATTTTAATAGGGATGGTGAATCCATGAGTAGTGTGGAAACCCCTTGATGGTGCCTAGAGGCTGCTGATGGTGATGGGATGAAGATGATGGCTGAGCATCTGGCTGTGATGAGGTGGACTCTGATGAGCTTGACCTCGGCATTGGATACGATGAAGTGAAGGTGAACAGTGTGGAGGAGGGTTGCAACAATTTTGCATTGAACGCCTGCATCAGTAAAGCCACAGGATAAGTTTATCTGTATTTTCATCAGCTGAGTTTTGGCAGCTGGGAATTTCAGTGTGATGCCAGCATTAATAGAACGATTAGCAGAAGTGTTAAGATGCAATCTCCTGGGAATGTAAATGTATGAAAGTTTCATGAAGGCATGGCTTATGGCTAACACGCTGCAGGCTCTGAACACTGAACATCATTTCACTTTACTGCTACTCGGGCTAAATTCTTGCACTGTGCAGGTTACTTCACACAAAGGTGACGATATATCCTTAATACACAAACACACACACACACACACACACACACACACACACACACACACACACACACACACACACACACACACACACACACACACACACACAAGGTGTCCAAATCCTAACAGTGTTTAGATCCACAGCATTGCTGAGAGAGGAGTTCTGCTGAATGGTGAGTGTTGCTGAACGGGCTATAATCAGGTCCAGCGCAGCATCCACAGCACATCAGCACATTTTCCCTGTTCTCTGCACTTGACCACCTGCCTTTGATCTGCACCAGCATCACCTTATCCCTACTGCTTGCTAGCTTTTCACTGGGTGTCATCTGCCCACTCACACAAAAACTCAAACCCCACAAGCTCTGCACACGTTAGCTATTGACAAAAATGTAAAACTAACGCAGAGTATGTGTGATCACGTCATTTCATCCCGTATACCCAACCCAATCACCAGAATTAATATTACAAAGATATCTTCTAGCTTTGCATTGCTTTATGTTCAAACTTACATTTTTTTGAAGTTTAATTTTGAATTTGATGTTGTGACAGTGTTTTGGTTTTTGCACAAAAGCCATTAGGATTATGAAAAGATCATGTTTTGGATTCACGGGTGCTGTCACCACAAACTGGAAACTGTCCTCAAGTCTTGGCAACACTGTCTGATGTTGTTGCCAATAACCCAAAGTCTCATTCAAAATTACCAGTGTTTTCACACCTATTGATGTTGAAATGCTGTCTCAAACAGCGGTCTCTCGCTTTGCAGCTGTCATACCACCACCACCCCCTCAATCTGTGAGAACATGGCTGACATCCACTCATTACTTAACAGCATTAATTTACCACATTCAGAAAGAAACAAATTGACATGATTGACTCACTGATAACAGAGATTGCATTTTACACTGCCCTCATGCTCATGGCAAACAATAAAGCACTGATGGCTTTCCTGCTCTGTCCTGCTTCCTATGTGGACATTAAAATCACAACTACACACACTCACTCACAGAATAGGAAAAAAAAAAAAAAAAAAAATCAGCATCATCTCATAATCCACCCAGATCAAATCAGTTTTTATCAAAAGTAGACATTGATTCAGTAACAGTAGAAAAAGGCATTCCACAGTGTAAACTGGTCATTTCTCATATACACAAAGCAAAAATGTGTCTTTTGGGACTCATTTAATAACTGGATGAAAATGATATACACTGCAGCCTGTGTGATCACTAAAGGGCTAACATCACAAAGCTTACCAGCAGGACTAGGTAAGGATGCCCACTCTCTCCTTTCCTGTTCACCATTTTGCACCCAAAACATTCCTTTAGGGCTGCTGTTGCTTCATCTCCCCACACTTTTTAGAGGTCATATTATGCTTTTTTTTTTTTTTTTTTTTTACTTCCCTTTATTGTGCTATCAAGCAGTTGTGTGCATGTTAAAGGTCTGCAAAGCCCAAAGCCCCAAACCAAAGGGAGTTCACTCACCCACAGAAAACACCGCTCCTGTGCATCACTATGAGACAATATTTTATGAATATATTTTTTCATACAATTATGATAAAATATTGACACTGCAGTCACTCAGCACACATACAGTTGCTACAGCTGCAGTAGCATTATTTTAGATCACACTACTTTGCTTAAGTAATGCACATGTGCAACTCTCACCAAATATTGAATGGAGGCGAGATGTCTCACTATGCAGCTAAAACAGAGTCTTCTAGACACAGTGTGAAAAGGGAGGCTGCAGCAATGCACCATATGAGAAATAAAATGTGTTTCTTGAAAATGTACCTATGTAAACCTGTTCTACCAGGATCCCCAAACTAAAGTATGGACTGGAAAATTATGACCTCTTTGACTGTTTTAACTGATGTTTGACCTGCTTTATCAACTGAGAGTAAGTCGGAAGAAGAAGCAGATAATTATGATTTGACAATCCAAAGTGAGGATTTGGGAGGACTTTGTAGCTGCCCAGGAATATTTGCATACACATGGTCCTGGATATTACTTCCTATGGTGGGGATCTGGAGATGCTGATGGAATTTAGGTAAAACTGTTCCAAGGCTCGTTTGTTTGAAATCAAAAACTAACCAGAAAAAACAAACAAAAATTTACATACCATGGCTCTGTGGCCAAGGAAACTATCCCATGAACTGGAAATCAAAGAACAACACATGTACTGCACAATGAAAAAATTTACTTATGGATCACTTCTCTATGGAAAAAGTATCTACCGCCATCCAATACACTACAATAATAACTAGAGATGTATTCTCTGCTTAAATGTGCCACTGCATTTATTAGCATGACATTGTTGCATTCATGGAAAAAAACACTGAAGCAAAAGTATGCAAATTGTGCATCTTACAATCTGCCTCAAGAGAGTAGTGTGCCATCAACGCGACTGAACACACCTCAGTTTAAGACCAACTTGCCCAGGGGTGCCGAGGTGTTCGCTAGCACATTTGCTGTTTACACAACGTGGGCACTTGGCTTGAAAATGGCAGCCGCCTTCGTCTGGAACTACCACTGACAGTTGCGCCGTGCCTGACGCTGGGCGAAAGATTGTGCCCATTGTCTTTGGAGAAAATGTACGTGAAATCTGGCAGACTGAGGTCATACAAATCAGATATGGATCGTTGCAGGTGGTGGCTAATTAGAATAAAAAAATGTCAGATTGAATATGTTCTTTCATATCACATCACTGGATCACATCGCCGTTAATTACCTGGCTATTGTTTCTGAACCCAACAAAGTAATTAGCACTAATAGCTTGCTCTTATCACATTCCGTACCTTTGACACAATCAGCTTCTCGGTGTAAAGTAAAATGCCACTGAGAAGCCTTGTGTATGCCCGGCAGCACCACTCAGATCTAAAAAATAATTACAGCTACAGCATCGGCCCCAGGGATGGCAATGCTGTTCACAATGGTTTTATCATGTGTGAATAATTTACCTCTCCGCTTCCTCTCTCACCGCTGGGCTGTCTGCCGCCTCAGTCAGCAACAAGGGACTTAGCCCTGCACCCACAAACAAACACAAACACACTGCTATCTTACAGTGTAATCTGATGGGAACAGGAGTGAGTAATGTCTAGTCAATCTTTTAGCTTGTTACCAGCCAATCATCAAGAAATTTGTGAGTGTTTTTAACTGAATGCTCCACACCCAAAGATTCATGGCCACATGTACATTTTACATAAGAACAGGTCAGGAACACACAGAGACGTAAAGATGAAGGGTCCTATTTAGATGGTCTATAATACATGGGAGCTAGGACATTCAGGGCCTGCACAAGTCTATTTTGCTAGTTAAATGGCTGAAGATCTGGGCGCACAGTGCGCTGCATGGAACAAAGTGGTGGTATTTAGACTCTGAATTAGTCATGGGTGTGTTTTATAAATCATAAATCAATCATGGGTGTGAATAGCTGCACTGATCTAAAACTAGTAATGACACTTGAGCTGCTTTGCTTTGCACGGAGCGCATGACAGAGTCAAATCCAACTCCATGTTGGATGACTTAATGGGGGAGATGGAACTGTTTTCTGTATGCAGGATCTGGGGAAGAGCGTGCATGCTAGATCAGCTGTGGTATGAATACACAGATTAATATTTGCAAGAAACTGCAATGGTCAGCAGCTGTTTTGGGATATTTTTCAAGATCTAAATCTTCAGTAGCAACCAATGGGCCAAGATGGACTACTACATTGTTACTTTTGTTTTGTTTTTTGTTTTTTTAAAGGTTCAAAAGGTGTAATTTGGAAGAAATGGTAAGAGTTCATTACAAACAGTGAACGCAGTTTGAAGACAGGATACTTTTAAATGTTTGTAAAAGTTTCTTGCCATATTTTACAAATTGCCCCTGTAAAGTATTGTGGGATGAACCAGACCATTTGAGGGGAAAATGATAATCCCCTGAGCTGCAGGCCTACCAAAATAATATAACACTATGTACATGAGCAACATGCTTGAATTAGTGTTTGTTGAATGAGAATTGGAAATAAAAAGTGCTTCTGTGTGGTCTTATAACAGAAGTGCTGATGCTATAGAGAGGAACATTTGATGAAAAGATAAAAGCAAGTGGGTTTTCTTGAAATTGGTTTCTGTCATCTCTTTCATGCCATTTAGGCATGAACAATTAGTTGATACAGTTGCTTAGCAACAGAAACATGTTCTCGCTACAGGAAGTTTAGGTCAAAGTAGTTAATTTGATGTCTTTTAATGACTTTCTCGATCAAAAAGAAGCGAGATTGAGCTTCAGACAAAGTGAATGCATTTTGGTGCATTTACTTTATTGACAGTTGTCTCCAACTGTCACACTGCTGCAGCGGTTCTGTCCCACATCAGCTTCATCCAATCATCACCTCGCCTTTCTCCTCAGTTCAGACTATTTTTTTTCTGGCTGTGGTAAAGCCAAACTCCAGGCCTCCAACTCCAACTATGTCGCAGACGCCCAGAGCTCCTTCTGGACAGATAGAAAGCTTCTTCACATGGTGTCCCAACAATCACTTGAAATGCATTATCAGCAACACCAAAGTGCTTGTGGACGACTAGACAAACAGGAGGCCTTCATCATTCAGTGGACATTTTCCTGTGAGAAGCCAAACTCCAGCCTTCAAACCATCCCTTCAGTGATGTCTTCCACAGATCCATGAAGCAGACGCAAGGATAATGTTGAACGTATATCTTCTTAGAGAGGCAATTTACGTTTTCCGGTCAAAATACAACCCTACCACACGCTGAGGTTCCCTCCATCTTCTTTCATGTGGGGATGAACACTAATGAGCGTTCGGATGCAGAGACAGTTTGATCTTGTCGTGATAAATATTAATCTCATCAGCTCATACTCTCTGCTGACAGTGAAACCAATTGACAAAGAGAAATTTAATTAAGCTATGGCGCACGTGCATGACTGCCAACACTTTGCCTTCATCTTACAGAACTTCACTAGACCACGTTGGCTACAGTAAACTATATTACTGCGTGATTCCCAGTCTTTGTTCTGGGAAAGATAAGTCAAACATATGAAAGGACCTTTCAGAAGAAATGAGCATCTTATCATTTAAATGTTTCATCTTCATGCAATTCTATAAGATATCTCAGTGATTACGTTAGATTATAATTGCCTTGCAATTTGTGATCACCTGTGAAAATATAATCTGTTTCCAAGTACATATACATTATTCCAGAGCACATACTGCCTGCAATACTTACAGCCTACGCATGAATTTCATCTGCCAGGTGTATAAGTAATGTATTCCTGGTCATATGTTATCCAATACATCCAACATCTGTCTTTAGTGTAGGAAGAACTTACTTTGAAAACATCTCAAACATCATTGTCCTACACTTCAACAAGTGACAAATCATGACAATAACTTTTGTTTTGAGTATAGGTTGTTTTAAAGGAGTGACATATCTGTCCAGTGCAGTTTTCAGCAGTTATACAAAGTGATTTTGGAATAACTGTTAAATCACCGACAATCAGAGTTTTCCTGTAGGCCTACATTCTTTACTGTAACTGAAAATACCTGTCCACTCCAGTGGATGTGACTATATTCTGCCTATTAGGTCTATATTTATATAAAATAGGTAAATAGATCAAATCTGAAGACTACATTTACATTTAGGGCATATATCAGACACTTATGTCCAAAGCAACTTACAGTAATTACATTCATACACTGATAGTGGTGGCTGCCATGCAAGGACACTTTGACATGCAGACCAGGGGAACTTAACCAGCGATATCCTGATAACAGGATGCTGGCTCTGCAAAGTTCACTGGTACTGGCAGGGTAGAACCCAAAAAAACAACAATGACACAGCCAAAGTTGCAGGGAAAGTTCAGTTAACTTCACTCAAGTTCACGCAAGGTCAAAACTGGGAGATCAGTCTCACAGGCAAACATATCTGAAGCAGGGCAGGCTGGGTATCCAAGGTCCAAAAAACAGGTAAGCCAGTACATAACAGGCAGACCAGGCAACAAAAAAAAAACAGGATAAGGAATGCTGGAGAGCTCGGTGAAAACACTCGAGACAATCTGGCAGGGAACAAGTGGAAGTGGACCAGTATAAATACTGAGGAACTAATGAGGGCGTGGCCTGCAGGTGAGGAGATGGGCAGGGAAACCCAGGTGAGGGGAATGACTTGATTGCATGGCAACAGGACGTGGCAGGATCTGAACCGACATGGGGAGTTAATAATATGGCATGTAAACTAAACCACATGAATACAAACTGAGAGTTGGTGGAATGTGTGACCCCTGAGCCACAGCCACCCCTGAGACTGTAGACTGAATCATAATGTTAAATAAAACATGCAAAATAAGCTAGAACCTAAATAAGCAGTGCAACTCCTTCAACTGTCAACTGGAGCGGTCTGATTAATTCTCAGTCAAAAAAAAAAAAAAAAAGACAATAGACACAAGTGGTGACAAAACCTTTATAAAAGTATTTCTATCACCTCATTTAGTTTTAAAGTATTATTACCTGTCTGAAATCTCCTCTTCCACCTTCTGAATATATGATACTGCATCTCATTATGATGAAAAACAGTATTCAGAGGGAAGTGTGGGCGGTGCCATTTGGACTTATGTCAAGAATGGACAATTGACTGCTTCATGATACACATCAAGCGCCAACATCCAGCGCCCATACAAGTAGTGTGAGGATGCATGTTCAGCCTTCATGACTTTCACCTCCTGCTGGATGACTGAGGGACCCATTATATGTAAGAACGGACTGAATGTGGCGCTTTTCCCTCACATGTGTCAAGGTGCCCCTGAGCAAGGGCGCTTAATCCAATCCCCAAACCGGTCAAGCAGCTCAGAAGCTCACAGCCTGTGATTGTCCCATGCAGCCACCATGCAATGCATGAAGTGGCTGTACAGAGCGGCCAGCAGCAGCAGCAGCAGCAGCAGGTGCCTTCATCTGCATACAGATCTGTTTGAAAAAAAAAAAAAAAAAAAAAAAATCATATAGGCTAATAAAGAAAAAGAAAAGAATCGGTGTGAATAACAGGGAACGACATTAAATGGCGAGAAAAAAAAAATAAAAATAAAGGGATTTTTCAGAGACACCGCTGGATGAGCAGTCTGTCAGCAGCCTGTTAGCGGCACTGCAGATGGACTGGAGCAGAGTCAGCTCTGCCGGCAGCCTCACTCTCTCTGCCACATCCCCCTCCACGCTCACACGCACTTACACACACACACACACGCACGCACATCATGGACGCATCTCTCACGTCCTTCACTCGCTACATTTAACGCTCATCGGCTGCGGTTAGAGGCGAACCCGAAGACGCCAAGTCCGGATCTCCTTCTGCGCTCCCGAGGACGCCGCCGAGGTCGTTTTTTTTGTTTGTTTGTTTCCAGCTGCGGAGGAGAGAATGAAGCGGCTGGTTGTCAGAGCTGTGCAGCGCAGAGCCATGAATCCCTGGCTGCTCTTCGCTCTCCTCGGACTGTGGTAAGTGTGATGCGCTGCTGTGGAGGAGCAGGGTGCCTCCATGATGAGAGGAGGACGCCTTGTCACAGTGAAACGGCTGCAGATGTTGCCGCCTCCTGCGGGGTTTCGCGTGAGGAATCGCTGCGTTCCGCATCTTGTGTCTGTGATCGCAGTACAAAGGGTCATTGTGTTCGCTGGGGCCGCAGAGGGAAAGACTACCCTCCACATCATCGGAAAACGTTCTTAAAATGAACAAACCTTGAGTGATGTGTCTGCATATTTTTTTTTTGATTTATTTATTATTTTTCAAATCTGTGCGTGATTTTTGGCGCACAGAAACGAATGAAAAGCATGGCTTTAATACACCGGCATCTGAGTTTTGTAGTTTCAGCGGCGGGTCTGTCTTAAACCTCGAGCCTTTGTCTGTCTGAGTAAAGCAGGATAATGTCCTGCAGGCTGATGGAGGGATGGTGGGTGATGTTGCTGCTTGGAAGACACAGATCTTCACTTACCAGCCCCAGAGGGAAAACCTCTGTGGGTCACTTGATCACAGAGGTGTGAAGTGTGTCCGGTAAGGGCAGGCCTGACTGCTCCGGATGGAACATGTAAAGGTGTGATGTAGAAAAAGCTCCAGATCAGCTGAGTGGACATCACATTTCTTTATGCAACAAACTCATTACCAAAAAAAAAAAAAAAAAAAAAAGTTACACTGGGGCCTGGGAGGTCTTAAAATTGGCGTCTTGTGTATTAACTAGTGTGTTTGTTCCATTTCACAACTGCTCTGTCTCGCTTTAATATCTAAAGTTCTAATGAAGGGATCTGTGTGTAGTCAGTGCTGAACATTAAGAGCCATCCCAGCCAATCAGAGCTTCTACTGCTGTCATTCTAGGAACTGTGTTCACAATTGCAGCAGCAGAGGTTGAGATATCTGTAATCTCTAGAGGTCAAACTCCTGCACTTTTCCCACAATGCACCTTAATATTGCTTTTCTACTAGCCCCCCCTCTGCCCAGTAGTTGGCTGTGCCTTTCAAACTGTGCTCTTCATAGTTTTTATTTCTGAAGCTTTCTGTTGCCTGTGTAGTCTGAGGCCAGGGCTGAGATGGCCACTGGGCATCATCCAGGTTACTTTCCCAGCCTCCACACAACTCCTCCAGAAGCACACAGGAGATTATGAACCTGTTCCCTCAGGCAGAGGGGGATTAGGAAACTAACATGTAACATTTTGGTGGGGGTGGGGGCGTTAACCCTCGAACCCTAACTGTGTGACACGTTCTTATCCTCTAAAATGATGATGATGCTCGGATGTCTTTTACGAAAAAGCTGACACCCTCCACAGAACAATAGGTGTAGTTTTTTTTTTTTTTTTTTTGTTCTTCTTCACTGTGAAGCTTGAGCGTCACTGTGCAGAATAATACATGTGAAAACGAGGTTGAATTCATTACCATCAGCTGAATCATGTAGCACCTACCAGCATGATTTGTGATATAACAAGCGCTGATGCCAATCCTGTTCTAATATGCAATTCCTATATATAAATATACAGTGAGAATTGCCTCGTCTGTAATGTGGGAGACATCTTGTGTTGAGCATGACACATGGAAAATTAAGAAAAGTTGCATAAGTATTCCTGTATTTTTCAGTGAGGGAGAGGGGTAGATGTAATTTAAAGAATTAGTTACAGCAGCAACCTTTCAACTTTCGCCACTCCCAGCATTTCCCTGTGGTACAGACATGTTGTTAACACTGTGGTTGCTGTCACAAGGATGGCTTTAGTAATATACCCACTGCTAACAGAGTGGCTACTGTCCAAAGCAAAAAAAACTCTATGATCTCTATGCTATGAAAAGTAAAAAAAAAAACAGTTTTATTAATGCATTGGCAAGTTTTGTTATTCACTGATCCAGTAGAAAGAATGCAGTTTATGAACTGTCTCAAATGGCGCTAGTAAGGGGACGAACACATGAACGAGGGAACAGACTTCGACACAACACAAGCAATATCCTGTGAGACCAGCTGCAGATGAGAGTAAATGGGAGGGTGGTAATTCATCACCGGGGATGGAATTCTAGTCCTAAAAATCTAAGGTGTGGCAGGCAGTTAGTTAGGTTCAGACACATCGTTTCGATTAGAACATGTTAGGACTAGTTAACTATACAGAGTGAACAGTGATATGATCAGGTTGAGATATATACAGTGTGAACTCTGTAGTGAATTATTTCACTCTGATGATGTCAGTACCCACAGATCCTCTTTTAGGAAGAAAATAAGGAACACTGCAGAGTCCTGGTTGTTGTTTCACGGAGGTTCGTGCTTCTTTCAGATCTCGGTTGAGAGAGTTGCACATGCACAGAACTGATCAGGCAGCCTCAGGTCACACAGAAAATATTGACAGTGGTTACTTTTTTAGTATATTTGACTTGAGCCTGTCTTTCAAACTTAGTGCCCACTGAACACTTTTCTGTTTGACAGAGATGGAGGGAAAGATATAGAAAAGCCAGCAGCACGCCATAGCAACGATTGACCAGGAGGTAAATCCAGACAATGTACATTCACATTACACACAGAAGCCAGATGTTAGTGGGTGTGTGCCTTTGTCCAGTGTGAAAGTGGTGGCAGCACAGGCTTCGTCGGTTTTAGCATGCCAAACAACCACTGGAACATATAACAGTGGAGACAAGTCCCTGAGAAGAACATGCTAAGACAGGCTGAACTGGTACGGAATCAGTGACTCATGTTTAAAAGTCTCCAGGGCTCCAGTTGAATCAAGAATCAAAGTGAGAAGATTCAGTGGAAGTCTGCTTCACCAACTTTCGGTGTGACTTTAAACTTAAGTTCAACTCAAACAGCAGTCACCATGGCTCAGTGCTAAAGACTGAAAAACTAAATATTCTATTCAAGTCCCTGTTCTATCGTAGGATTTTGGAGCTGTTGCTGGTGATAATTGATTTTGGCTCCGTATTTTATGTCCTTTTCCATATTATGTGAAGTAGAAAATGGTAAGGAACGTCAGTACTAAGAGGTAGAGGTGTCACAGTCAGATATAGATGTGTGTTAACCTTCGAAATCAAAGGTTTATTCAAAGTTTGAGTATCACCCCTAGTGTCACGTCCGGCAGGCGAGCCAAGAGACAAAAAACAACACACAGAGCATGTCGTAGTGCTGCAATTGGGTTCACATTGGATCCGGCGTTTCAAAGACACAGGTTTTCCCATTCATTTTAATGAGGGTAGTCCATTTTGGCTCTGGCAGATCTTGCCAAATAAAATGAGACAGAGTCAACCTCACAGAGTCACGTTGCAGCGGCCAATCATAGGCTGGCAATCACACTATAACTGAAGCCCCAGCAGAGTGTAAAGTCATGTGTCATGTGTATTCACTCAGTTTTGCTAACTGCACCATTTTAAAACACATCTGTGGAGGCCAACAATCACCTGGTCAGTAGCGGGGTATGTTATTAAGAATGGATACATTTTCACTTTCACCTCGGTTCAGTCTTAAAAACACAGTTTAAAACACACAGTAATGACAGTAATGACATAGCTGTTATTTCTAATCTGTTGAGGACAAACAGTTACTAGTAAGACCAGCATGCTAAGCGCAGAACAACATAGCAGGTTGGCCCTTTAGGCAAAGTGATCAGCAGGGGGTTCACACACACAGACCATGGAGTAACATTCCCACACCGCTGCACCAACCTCCGGCGTTTTGCTGCACCACCGTCTGCTTGCTATGCGCGTGCATATACATCTACAGGCAACACAACATATTGGATGCCTTGTTGTTGTGAACTTGAAATGGCATCTGCTGTGCAGAATGCACACTGACAAAAGGAGTTACGAGATGGCAGTTATGCCCTGTGACTTATTTTCTTTACAGTCAGTTTCCAATTCATTAGTAAAACAAGTTGTAACATTTTTATTATTATTAATCAATTATTTAAATTTAACAATAAGGCCTCATGCGATACATTACAAAAAAAAAATAATGGAGATTATCTCACTCAGGATACCACTTATACCATCTTTAGAAATAAGATTTAAAACATTTAATGAGTTATAATAGCATAAAAAACAATGATCCTAGACTATACTAATCTAAAAATGGCAATGCCATCTGTGCTAAAGGAGAATAAAAAGACAGAGAATCGAATCAATCTTGACACCCTTACTAAGAGGAAACCAAAATAAGTGTTATTGGTTGTCACTGCCTCGTGAAACACATTTGGATATAGTTATCCACACCTCAGAAGATTTTAACTGGTGGGCTATAGCAGTATAGCCAATGAATCTGCATATCCAGTGTTCCAGTCACTGTGCATGTGTATGTATTTGAGTGGTTGATGATGTAGAGTGGACCATCCTATATTCCTATGTTGAACCCAGACTCCTTTTGTCCCTACATTAGTGTCCTCAAGCTGAACTCGAAATTGCTCCTAAATACGCATTTGGTACCAACCAAGTTGTTTGGATGGACAGCAGATATAATTATAGACTACAACTACCATTATTAAACCCCACTTAAAATGGGGACATGACAAAAAATCAATTCTTAATTTGCAGTAACCAAAATTCTGAAAATGTTGCTATTTTCTTACGACAATTCACATACAGTAGACGTGGACAAGTCTTATGAAGTTTTTTTTTTTTCTTTCGGTTTTCTGGCGAGGGTAGTAAGGATAATTTCTTCTGCACTGGGTTATTATGCTGAGGTTGCGGTCATGTTCTTTTTTTATTAGAAGTCTGGGCTGAATGCCAAGTCCTCGGGTCTCTTTACAGTATCAGGTCCATGTTCATTAAGAGGGAACAGCAGTGGCACACCTTGGCACAGAACTGTCTGTAATAGACACAACATGGCAGGGCAGCAAAAAACACACAACACTGCCTACAGCTGTGTGTCATTCCTAGGTTACATCCTAAAATCCTTTTAACCCTATCCTTGTTTCATGGGATTCATGAAGCATTCTACTCCTCTATAGCTTTTCCGGTTATACATTTTTATTATTATTATTATTTTTTTTTTTTTTCTTTTATAGCTTCACAAATGTATTGCTTCCCAAGAGAGAATATTTGGCAATATTGAAATGTTTTGGTGTGATCACAAAATGAATAGCTTTCAGTGACAGTTTTATGCTGTGTTGTTTGCTGAAGTAAGCATAGAACAAATACATGCTTTATAAGCAAAACCTTGCTTCTGTCCTTGGAGAGTGCTATGGCACAATGATATTTTGCAAAAACAATGTTATGACCTGAGATGGAAGCAACATAAAAAAAAATAAATAAAAACGGATGTTAATGGTTAAAGTGAACTTCATTAAACTTATTAACAGGAATTTAGAAAACGGTCACAAATAAAAAGGTGAGGTGAGGAAAGGGCTAACGGGTGCTGTTCAATCAAATAACCAACAGAGAAGAGAAACATGAGCTAACTACTACTTTGAAAAAGTTCTGTCTCTATGTACTCTAGTCAATATTGAAACTAAAAACATTCAACACAGCAACCATAATCCTAGTGAATCTATATATAAAATTGCTATCAGGGAAAGTGTCAGCGAGACTCCTGAACTAGCCCTCACACTTTATTGTCTGAAATAGATCTAGCAAGTCTTAAGAACCCAGCCATTATTTCATTGATTAAGCCCCCTTTTTTTGGTGATGATTTTTTAATGACAGTCTCACCAGACAACAACTAATTGACATCAAAATGGTTTTCCTTACTTTTTGTCATATGTGTATAATTTCACAATAAATGTAATATTTAAATAATGAGGAAAACATGCTGTGAGCAAAAGGCTCAGGTATGAGATGGTTCCCAATGATTTTTTTCTACTTTCATGATGACCAGATATCATTTTGTCATCAGCTCATTAATGGTCATCTGCACAGCACGCCCACAAATTAACAATCTACCAATGTCAGTGCAGTCTACACGAACACAGGTGCTTTTCAGCTATGTAGTTAACATCGACATCAGGCTCACTTAGATTGCGCGGCGGCAATATAAATATTTTGCACAGTGTCATGCATTCTAAGAGAGCCTGCCATAGACTGAGAGACAGGGGGTGACACACATATCAGCGGACACGCATATTTGTTGTTTGTTGCTTTCTTCTTCTTTGTTATTATTGTTATATTGACAACAGATTACTTGTTTTAACTGTAGCCTGTTACTTTACTACTGTTTTAATGACATGACACAATTTGATATACTCCACTATCGTTTTTTTTTTTTTTTTTTTTTTTTTTCTTCTAAAGATCTTGAATTAATTATACTGTTATCTCAGGAAAACAAAGTTTTGTTATCTTGAGAAAATTATCCCATTATCTTGGGAAAGTAACTTGTTATCATGGGAAAATGGAGGAAATACAATTTATGAACTCATGGCCCTATTGGGCTTCCGTACTAATAAATGGTTGCATCTCAATGTTCTTGTACAGTGTACAATGATAGCAAAGATATATTCTATTCTATTCTTTAAAAAGAAATACCTCTCTTCAGACAAGGGTTATAACACATTTTCAGAAATAATCTTTGTCTATACTAACACAACTGAAGAAACACTTGGCCATTAAGGTACACTGGGCAACAACCGTTGTTGTCAATAGGAACCGGACTGGATAAACTGTGGCTGGTTGCTGACAGAAAATACTGCGAGCGAGATCTGAGGAACTCAAGGATGAATTGATTTAAAAAGTCAGAAGACATTAGAATATAAACATAGAGTATGGTGAGGTTGAAGCTTTGCATGTAGCCATTAGTAATAATATAGACAGCTGTAGTGAATAGAAATTGTCAAGTCAGGTGTGCATATTCTAAAACCGTTTTAAATTCCTTAAGATTGGAGATTTTCTTGTCACTTCAAAGTGGGAGTACTGGTCGGGGGATTAAGTATGCAATCTTGCATGGGTATCCTTCAGAATCCCTCTAGAGGATGTGTCTAGAGAAAGGGACATTTGGGGCTAAGCTGATGAGTTTGCTTGGAGCAAAATAAATGGCAGAAAATGGATGGAGAAATTAGTATAAATTTAAGTTTAGGTCTATTGGCAATGTTCTGAAGGGTGTAGGACTTGTTGCTGGTATCTTGAACTAAATCAAGCATTGCCATGTAAAGCATTGGACATGATCTCGTCTCAGGCAGTGCTTCTCCCTTCTGACTGGATGGTAAATAGAGGCCGGGGAGACTATTTCTGTCTGAGTGCAGAGGTAGTTTCCCGCAGGTGTAGGCTTTCCCTAAATGCAGGTGTTGGGATTGTGAGGCTGTTGACTTTAGCTACAAATCACAGGAAATAGTCTTTCAGCCAGTTCTGCAGTCAGTACTGGTTTCTTAAGTACTGTGTACGAGGTTTTTCCAACCCCAAATGGAGTAAAATGTTTAGTTTTGAAAACCAGTACAATAACCCTAAAACCATCAAATTGCTGACAACCTCCTCCAAAGCCAACCCATATCTGGATGAACTCCCATGCTTCGACTGGATTATATGCACTATACTGTAAGTACCTGTAACTCCTACAATGTTTCTTTTCTTTCTTCACACAGTGCAGCATTTGGCCCTAGTAAACAGGAAGAGGAGGACTATGAAGACGTTCCCATAAATAAGACCTGGGTCTTATCACCAAAGGTCTACGAGAGCGATGTGACTTTGATCTTAAACAAACTGCTGCTGGGTTATGACAACAAACTGCGGCCCGACATTGGAGGCAAGTGAAGTTCATCCTCTGGAAAAGTGCATTTGTTTTAACTGTAACCACAAAACACAACATAAAAAAGTTAAAAGAAATTTAAAAAGATGCAAATAGACCAGCTGGGTTACCAGTTGTGTGGGAGATTCAATTCATCACTTGTTTGTCCTACTTAATGCCAGAACTTTAACCCACTTTTCCAGAAGGTGGCATAATGCAACTAAAAGCAGTTTGCCAATGACCATTATATACCAAAGGAGAAACTGCTGTTGGTCTGCTACTAGCATGCTGGTCCTACATGTGATCGCTTCACCACATTGACAGTTTGAAAAAACACAGAATGCAAAGCATATTATTATATATGTATATATTATGACAAACTGTCATTATGCATACTCATGTCAATTATTTTACAGTCTGATAACCTAAACATGGCGTTTGGTCAGTAAGCCACATTTGTCCTCCCTCTGTTCAAGCAATAAAAGAGAAAATCATTATTTTTGGTATCCCAATCCCATGTTATCCAATCAGGACAGTGGACACTGCTCTGTCCACACATCTGTTTGCTGGTATGTCTGGCAACTACTGCTTTGTATTTATGTGGTGACACAGAAAGGAGGGAGGGGATTTCTAACTGTAAAACTGACAGCAAGTTAGCTAAAATGACAACAATGCTTACATAAATTTGTGGTATCACTTGGCATCAACATTGCACCAAACTGACTACACTTGACCTCAGATATTAAAGCAACTTGGAAATGTAAAACAGTAACAAACCTTTAATATATTTCTGGCCTAACCTAACATTGGGATTTGCAGTTTCATGGCTAGAATGCTGTTTTCTACTGGACATCAACTGACGTCCAATGTAAAGTTGATGCTGCCTGAGTCACTGCCTGAGTGTGGTATGTCTTCTGTTATGTTTCAGTGAGGCCAACAATAATTGAAACAGCTGTATATGTGAACAGCATTGGACCAGTGGACCCTATCAACATGGTGAGACTTGGTGCTTCTTCTGATCTCTCTGTATATAATATAACATATATACACTCCAGTCAGTCAGCAGACATGTGATGTGAGACATGTGAGACTACTGTGATGTAGATAAATTGCAAAGTTAAAAGGTTTTATTTCAAATAAAAGATACTTAAAACATAATAACTTACCACTCTGAAATGTCCTGCTACTACTGTCTTGGTTGCGAAGGTGGTTCGGATTGTTCTGCCTGTGTTTCAGTATCAGAATCAGGCTTATCAGCTTCAGTGCTTTATTTTGGATCACACTACCTTGCTCAACATGACTTTCCTTACTCTGCCTCTGATTAGCTACATCCTGTCCATTAATTAATGTGCATATGCAACTCTCACCAAAGATTGCTTAGAGGCGAGATGTCTCACTCCGTAGCTAAGATGTGGCATTCAAAACACAGTGTCTACATGGGTGCTGCAGCGATGCACCATATGAGAATAATGTGTTGTTTTTTTTAAAATTAAAACATGTTCTACTATGGCCTCCAAATAAAAGTATGAACCTGAAAATTAGCATGATATGACCCCTTCAAAGTTAAGATGAAGTCAGATCAATGTTTTACTGTCCTTGTGTCTTTCTCTCTATATCTTTTATACACTAGGATCAAGCCCAACAATGGCTGTGTGTTTTGTCTAAAGATAAAGGGAATTTCATATCTTGTAGCTCAGACAGGCACTTTCATATTCGTAAGACATTTTACAGTTTGTTGTTTCCTTGAAAACGGTAAATAAATGATGATTGTTGATCCTGTTCTCGGGGGCATATCCAAATTTTTCATTCCACAAATACTCTCTTAAAATGTATGACCTTGCACTGGATGTTTAAAAAAAGACAGATGCTGTCAGTGCAGAATGTCTCTGGGGACTGGGCCTACCACGTAACTGTACAGAAGACAACTTTGTGCCTTTAGTCACTGATTTTGGTGAAACTAGATAATATGTTATGTCCTCCGGCTGCTCTGCCTCAGCTTTAATATGCCTGTTGTGAAAGCAATTGCCAACTACTTCTAACCAGCGGCCTCTCAATTAAGACCTCCAGACTGTGGCAGTAGACAGCATCTAAGAATGATGGAGGCAAGTTACAGTACCAATGTGATTTATTCCTGACGGACAGTACGGTAGCTTTGTTGTTAAAGTAACTCCTAACTGCTCCTAAATAGCCTTGCTGGTATTTTATAACTTAGCTCAAGTTAATGATAAGTTCATTTCTTAACTCTGTTGCAGGAATACACCATCGACATCTTCTTTGCCCAGACGTGGTATGACAGCCGACTCAAGTTTAACAGCTCAATGAAGCTGCTCATGCTCAATAGCAACATGGTAGGCAAAATCTGGATTCCCGACACATTCTTCAGAAATTCCCGCAAATCAGACGCCCACTGGATCACCACTCCCAACCGCCTGCTGAGGCTGTGGAGCAATGGGAGAGTCATGTACACACTGAGGTAGGACAGTTATGCACCTGGTTTGCTGACGTACTCGGTAGCCATTTTTAACGTTTAAGTATCAACTCTTTGTTGTTTGTGCAGCTTTAGTGTGTGCATCTGTATTTATATTTTGTAGTTCTCTTTTAGGTGATCCAAATGTATAAAAAGCATGATATAATGGTCATTATGTTTTCTGCATTTGCTGGTATGGTTACAGAGAGAACATGAAGTGCTTTTATTATGTGCAGTCACAACTAGGAGGGAAAAAGTCAATGCTGAGACCTGCCTTTTTCTCTGTCACAATTCTGTTTTTGTTAGGTTGACTATTAATGCGGAGTGTTACCTTAAGCTGCATAACTTTCCAATGGATGAACACTCGTGTCCACTGGAGTTTTCAAGCTGTAGGTGGTCAAACGCTTTCCCCTCCCATTTTCGAACCCGCCATCTCGACTTCAACTTCCGTTACTCACCCAGAGAGGGGCATCTGTGTGGGCTAGCATAGTGGCTAAGCCCTTGTTCCTTCTCCTTGCCGACAGGCCCATCTGCTTGTGGCTGCCCTCTCTCAGCCTGTACCAATCTATCATATGCTCCACCAGCGGAGAGAGGAGGTCACCCAGCCCCATTTTCTCTGACAGACTTAATGAATTATGCACCCTCTCCCAGTCTGATTCATGCTGTCTGTGTCATCCTTCATTCGTCTCTTGCATTGTGCTTTAGCCTCTCATGTCCTGTCATGATTTTAATCTTCCACACGCGAGTGAAAATTTTGAAAACCATCTCATGGTGTGGAGGACAAATATCAGGACCAAAACAGTCGCACTAAATGTCATCAAATGAGCACAAACCAGTTGCAATTTTACCAACAAGACCCACTAAACAGCCAACGAAATCTGAGCAGCACTCGTCATTTATTTTGCTTACAAACGAGCCTCCTTCTGCAGTTGTGATGCTCTCACTGGCAGGGAGCAATCCGTTGTTAGACCAACACACAACACTCAAAGTTCTCATGAAACGGCTAGTGGGCTGCAGGTTTTAATGACCTGTCCTATTTTTATCAACTGTAAAAACCAGGCAAAACCTTTTGGACTTATTTTTTCTAAGAGGTTAAATCACTTTATCAAGGACAGTTGGGTTTTTTGATTTGCGTGTTTGCTTATTTATCAAATTTTGAGCTGTAGTTACTCCGATAAAACACCAACCACTTGGCTGTCGCAGCCAGCCAGCAGCAGACGGCCGTCCTGTTTGCTCAACCTCATGAGCCAGAGACACTCCTGCAGTGAAGAGCCGCACTGGAGAATGAGTGAACCTGAGAGGAGCAGCAGAAGATGGGACAGAGGCCGACACGGTCAGTGTGTCTGCCAGTGGAGCTGAGGCTCAGAGACCCCCCTATAAGACCGCAAGAAAAGCAGACAGAGCTACTAAAGGCAAACTAGAGCTGGTCTTGTGAGAACCGTGCTGGGATCCAGAATTTGTTGTTGTCAGTCACATGGTGATGGTGCAACCAAACTACACACCTTTTAAAAAATTGGCAAAATGGGGGTTTTTCATGTGCTACTTAAATAAGCCACAGTTAAGTTTGGACAAGCTGGACAACAGTGGAAAAACCCAGGGAAATATTTTGCCAATAAACTAAGTCCCAGTCATAAACAAATCATTGAATAAAGCAGTTAAGTTGTGTGATTGAATGAGTTATAAAGTTGTGTTTTTGTACATTTTATACAGTTTTTTTTGTTTGTTTCTTTGTTTTTTTCTACAGTAATCCTAGGGCCAGTCAGACAGCAAACCTCTTTTGTGTTTATTGGAGGAATAATTTCTTAATTGCTAAAGGTAATCTTCCCCATAGCTTCAACTACAACACAATATCCCCTGAATCAACTGGTTTTCTTTTTAGGATCTTGACCCTAAGTGTGCCATGTCAGACTACCTTTACAATAAGCATTTTACAGGTCACTGCGGAAGGCAATGTATGAGAGCTTATTGATCCAAAAAAATGGATATTTCAGATTTTGTTATATAAAGCCAGGAAGACATGAACCTTCTTTGTGTGAAATAATCAAATTTAAAAGCTCTACAAGCTTGAGACAAATCAGTATTGCGGCATCAACAAACTTCAATGTTTTAATTAGACAGAAATGGATTTTATGGAGCTAAAAGATGATTTTTGAGCTAGTGATGGAATAAACTCAAGGACTATTTACTCAAGTTTGTATCCAAAGTACAATTAGACTTTTTCTCCACTACACTTATTTGAAACATTTATATTATTCATTGTTTATAGGCTATTAATTGTGATGCGTTACCAATCAGATATTGTTGTGGGTGGGAAATTGGCCAGGGCCAATAATCTGTCTACCTCTCGTAAAATGACAAAGGGGATTTCTCTTTTCTATCATCGTAAACCTCACATAGAGCAACTGCTTCCAAACTGAATTGTCTTGGACTAAGCACCAGCTTGCACCTGTGCAAACTACCTATGTCTCTGACTGTTACAGAAATGTCTATTAAAGCTCATGTTTGCCTACCACATGCCACAATGCACAGCCTAATATTTGCATTTGACGACATCTTGCTCATTTGAAGAAATTTCATGAGACTGTGCAGGTCAGACCCATCATTAATGCTCCCCTTTGGCTTGCTATGGTGCAATGTTCCCTTGTGCTGTACATTACACTGAATGACATATCTGAGCTTCGTGTTGGAAGTAATAGGTATTAGCAAGACTTAGTGTCACGTGTCTGTGTTGCGTGGTTTTTGTAGATGGTTATCCCAAGAATGAGATCATGTACCGGTGGCAAAGACGGGCAGTGGAGGTGGCAGACCAGCGGTACTGGAGACTCTACCAGTTTGCCTTCGTAGGCTTGAGGAATACTTCTGATGTGGCACACACACAGTCAGGTAAGGTATTGTAAGCAGGCAGTGTTACATGCTGAGTGCATAATCATCTAACATGGGTAGCCTGCACTGGGTCCCAGTAATCCCAGCCTGCGCTCTATTTAACACTTCCTTAGATAACGTCTTGAAAATGTCTGTTCAGTCTTGTTGTTTTATTTCCTATTCAGCCTTTTTTTAAACTTTCAGGCGAATATGTAATCATGACGATCTTTTTTGACCTGAGTCGGAGAATGGGATACTTCACCATCCAGACCTACATACCCTGCAGTATGATTGTGGTTTTGTCCTGGGTATCCTTCTGGATCAACAAGGATGCTGTCCCAGCCCGCACATCTCTAGGTTTGACATCTTATTATTTCATACCAAGTCGAAGAGAGTTCAAATATGCCTTGCTCCGTAAATCAATGTACCGGCCATCAATATTGAAAGCATAACAAAATAAAGGCCGTAAGGGCCTGAAAGCATACACAATTTGCCATCAATCTTTCTTAGTCCTTTCTTACTATGAGTGATGTGATCCAAAGCAGACAAAATATGAGAATGAAATAATTTATCTCCTCATGTCAAAGGTTAAAAATGAGAATTAGAAAGAAGATTAGAAAAAAAGGTGATGTAATATACTTCCTTGGACCAATCAACATTCAGCAACATTTGAATGAAAACAGATGGCAGGTTGTTTGGCCACAAATCTGATCAAATCACACCCTCACAGGCCTGATGTGGCACATTAGGTGGTTATGAGTCTTGTTATCCCACAGACCAGTTGTTAATTTGATTTTTCCTGTTTAGTCATGAACATTAATTTTGTAGAGAATCACTTAAAGCTGGGTTTGTTAATATTGGAGAAACCAGTAAGAGCAAGCTACATTTTAAAAGTGTCCAACAGAAGAAAATCCCACCCCCTTTCTGTAACCCTCCCTGCAGAGCGACCAAAACACAACTGCACACTGCCTGACTCGCTTACATTCTTTTACCCAGCTTGCTTGGGCAGGCAGGTGCATAGGTAGATATGTAGCCTATCCAATCTTTTCATATGGGCCAAATGAAATGGTTTGATGGGTTTATTAGAGGCCTGCATCAGAGACAGATAATGGATTTTTTTCTTTTAACTGTCAGAGCATTTGAATTATTTATTGCTGTGGGGATGTTAAGACATTTTCTACAAATATAGTAAATAAGGTTTCTAGAATAACTTGCCAACCCAAACTCTGAAGCCTAACAGTTGAAGCCACATTTTCAAAGGCTTTAAAGTTGTGCTATGAGTGTTTCACACAATTGCCCCACAGCTATGCAGACTTAATTGTTGAACCTTGAAATGCAGAAATCTTTTGAGGTCAAACTTGTGTTGCTCTATGCTGTATAGCAGAGTGTATTCAACAAAAATTCAAATAAGGTCCAGTTAGTGAGAATGTCCTCGAGCAAAGGTCCTGAACCTCATAATGTGTAATTTGCATTACAGAAGTAGCCTAGTGGTTGTATCAATGTCTGCATGCTGTCAGCAGCTGACTGTACAGTTAGATGAAGTACAATTCTATTTTTCTTTCTAATTTTTATGTATATTTCACCAATATACTAAATACTGTGTACAATAGTAACAACATAATGCTTTTAAATCTAAAGATGAGAACTTGCTTGTCCTCTTGCCTCCACTCTGCAAACGGTAGTCCTGTACCATTATTCCTCCTTCTGATTCTGAGTCTTACACACTCTCTCGAAACAATTATTTTTTGTGATGGGAAATTTAGATAATCTCTTTTGATCGCTCCTCTCTGGAGACTCGATAAACTAAGAAAACAATGTAGGAAAGACGGGAGGTAGAGCTGAGGATTCCTGCCCAACTCTATTTTTTCAGTGTTGCTTTGAAAGCATAAAGCATTTCTATTGGGATAACTTTATCAATTGACTTCAATGACAGCTCCCTTCCTTGTTTAAAGTCCGACCAGCTCATTTGAGTTGAATAGTGTCAAAATCAACTAGATTTGCTAGTTGCCCTCCAGTGCATATCATCTCTGTTATAACAGACTGGAAGCTTTCAAAGGAAAGCAAACATTGTTAACATAGCTGTGTAAATATGAGGCCCAGCCAAAACTGCCACTACCGTGACTGAAACTGAAATCCTGGAGCTGTGCCTGGTCTGTGGGTTATGCAGGGCTCCCTACACCAGTTCCATGAAAGCTGCAGCAGTTATTCTAGAAACACTCAGAAACACAAAGCAACATATTTAACAGTCTAACTTTGATGCAACACCCCTGATTGTTATGGAATTTCATTGATTTTGCACTTTGGATGTTACATATTCTGTTAATTTCATTAGTAATTGTATTTATTTACACCAGCATTCAAATGGATGTAGAGGAAAATTATCATATTCTACATAAAAATGTGTATTTGGGACAATCCAATTAGGTATCACCACAGTGCTCACGATGACAACTCTAAGCACCATCTCCAGGAAGTCCCTGCCCAAGGTTTCCTACGTGACTGCAATGGACCTGTTCGTTTCTGTCTGCTTCATCTTCACCTTCGCTGCCCTCATGGAGTACGGCACTCTGCACTACTTCACCAGCAACAGACAGACCAAAAAGGCAAAAGCCAACAACACACAGGTACCTGGCACTCATTACTTTTTCTCTTTCTTTTCAATGTGTCGTTTTCTTGTGAGACAAAAAAAAGTAGAGGTCGGCCGATTAATTGCCGCTGATAGGTCCTTTCACAAACTATTGGTGTAGTTGGCTGGACTTGGCTCTGATAGCTGCCAATGGCTGCGCAGCCTCCACCAACCTCAGGGTCAGTCATCATCATTTGAGGACCACTTCTGACGAGAATATCTACATGCTCTTTACTGACACAGACAGGTAACTGCTGTACATCAACGTTAGATACGTAGCAGCCATACATGCGCGACAGACTTTGATTAATGTCATGTCTACCAATGTATCGTAAGAGAGACTAATGTTACATCAGAGATGTTTTTTTTTTTCATTAAGGTATCCTCCACTCCATGAAATACCTTCCACGCAGGCTATAGGGTTTATATATATATATATATATATATATATATATAAAACAAGTAACACACTGAAATGTGTGTGTTTGTGTTTTCCTCCTCAGCAGAAAGCATCCAGCATGGTGAACATCCGACCGGGCACATCCCTGCTGCAGATGAACAACATTGTGCCATACCACGAGGAGCCTGACTATGCTTACGAGTGTTTGGATGGTAAAGACTGTGCCAGCTTCTTCTGCTGCTTCGACGACTGCCGCTCAGGTGCCTGGCGTGAGAACAGGATGCATGTGCGGGTTTCCAAGATCGATTCATACTCACGAATATTCTTCCCTACAGCTTTTGGCCTTTTCAACCTGGTATATTGGATAGGTTACCTGTATCTATAAAACCAGTACCAAAAAAAAGGACAGCTGGAGTTTTAACATCTGCAAACATTTCACTAAAGCGAAGCTGCTCTTGTAGCATACATAATTGCTACTCAGCAAACATGTATGGCAAAAAAAAAGAACGAAACTGAAATCTGGAGATGAATTATGAATGGCAGTGCCTTGTTTTTTTTCATAATAGTGATGAGGCAAAATGCAAAAGAGAGCTGTCAGTTAGTTTGTCAGTCTGTCCAACTCCTTGTTCCAGAGCAATATTGGTCAACAGCTACTGGCTAGTATGCCATCGAGAACAGTTTGGATATGACTTAACATAACAAGGAATCAAACAAACAAAAAAAAGAAATGGCTGTATTTCTATGAAATGTGTTGAGGACTTTCATGGTTGCAAGGTTGATTCCTTTTTATGACCCTTAAATTGACAGTGCTGCAGCAAAGTGGTATTCTCTCAACTTTGAAATGCGCTCCTTGAGTATTTTTATACCCAACAAGAAAACATCTCAAATATGCCACTCAAATTTTTTTTTCCCACTTTTACAAATCCTGCATAATACAGTCTACCCGTCTATCCATTGTTCACCACTCTAAATCCAGATTTGTCTAAAGGTTTATATTTTTATCTTGTGCAGAGTTAAAGGGAGGATCTTGACATCAGGAATGACTGCAATAATCTCAATTACACAATATAGCTACTTTGACAACAAAAAGGCTTAATGTTAATTGTTAACTCGACTCATTTTTACTTTCCCTCAATCTTTTTTCTCTGTTTTTTAAGTTGATCTCAACCAGTAAATGTTGGGTTGATAATTTCTAATTTGGATCTTGTTCAAGGTTGACAACATACCCTGATTCACTGAGCTGACAACTCTCATTGTGTCTCTTCAGCCCAGTGTCATGTCACAGTGTGTCATAGACCCGCCAGTCTACCTGAGGACAGCTTGTGAGTGTGAAGATTTGCCTCACCTAGGTGCGAAAGTACATGCTTACGTGAGGGTGCAGTACCAAACAGGGGGTGATAATAAAAGGAGAAAATGATGAACACGGTATAAAGAGCCAGAATGTCTGCGTAGCACGGAGTTAGGACTTCCTGTGCTTCCTGTGTAAAGCACATAGTCAATAGTGATTACTTCAATGAAGAGTTTTCTGTTATTCCAAACCATGACCTGAAACATTATCCTAACCATAACCAACTTGTTGCGTTGTCTAAATTTGCATGTCTTTCTATTGCTAACTTGACCATGGAATGAGAGGGTGAGGCCTAACAAAAATAGACTGCAGACTGGTGGGTTTATTACATGATTTGCCATGCTATCAGGTTGTGTGGAAAATGTTTCGGTAAATCTGGTCCACATTTTTTTTATCCAGCATGCCACTTGCATCTGGCAGTTTAAATGGCAGACGTAAGCAGTGGGAGAATATCAGTGGAGGCTAAGAAATGTTGATTTCAACAAACAAAATGATTTTGCAGTGGTGGAATATAAACCTCAATAGATTAAAGGATGAGTTGAAAGTATTTTGACCCAATTAACAGATTTGATTTGATTTGTTTGCAAGCTGTCAGACCCTCACCCTACCCATAGCAGCTCTGACCCCAGAAATGTTTGCAGGAAGTAAAACTCCAGTCTACAGAGGAGATATTGCCATCAAAGAAAAAAAAAAAAAAAAAAAAAAAAGCCCAATGTTTGTTTACTCTTTGCCACCGTGCTATTGACATTTTTAAGAAACGAAAAAGAGCGAAAAAGGTGCGTTGCACTTTGTAGCTGTAATGTGGAATAAATGGGTATTGTTTCCTCTCTTAAAGGTATATTCCCAGATTTCTTAAAATGATCAGTTGTTCTTATTATGTAAACTCAGCTGGGTTACAAAAATCACTTGAGATTTAGAAAATTAACAGTTGTGTGTGACTATTGGTCACTATATTACAACCATGGAGCATATCATTATATAGCTGAAAAACTCCATTGTTCGTACAGTTCTATTTTTCTAGGCAGCGCCTCACAAATTTAATGGTCAGTGAGGTCGAACTGGACCAGCCTCGCTCAGACGGTAGTGCATGGGATTCATTTGTAACCTCTGTCAAACAGTGAATTGTCATAAACAATGATGGTTGATTTTCGAGCAGCCACATTTTATACTCTAAAGTGTCATAACTTACACAAAGTGCAAGAATTGTCATTGATGCACTGTTCAAAAAAATGTGCGAATTTAAAATTTCCAGCTCCAACTGTGCATTTCCTCCATGAACAGATTCAAAAAAACAATGTCCCTTACTATACAGGTCATAAATTACTTGTATTTCCTTTTATACAGTTCTATTGCATGTAAAATAATCATATTTCCAGCAGCATCTTCGAAGAAATACTCTGCACAGCATTTTATCTATATTGTCTGAATGGCAGCTGTCAAGAGCATAGAGTCATGAAGATCTCATAAAGGAACGGAAAATTATGATCGACTCAAAGCCGAAAGCTGAAGTTGTTAAATAGTTTGACGGTATAAATTCTCTATAATCACCTATCCACACATGAAAGTAGAATCCGTGGGCAAGGGACAGGTTTTGCTATTGGAAGAAATCTGCTTTCCGGTTGTAGTCAGTTTTTAGTCTTGACAGATTATGTTTGAATGGGCTTTGGTTGCATGCAGGTAAATGCAGTCCGTGTGGAGAGCAAAAGAGATGGAAAGATTGGCATAAGTGCAATCTCAGAATCCATCTGTCCTAGCTGGTCACTTCAATCAGCCTTTTATATTTTTCTATCTGCATTCAAATGTAGATATCTGAAATGATCAGGATAGATACCGGTTATCAGTCATTGAGACTGATAACTGGTATTTGTAACCAATATACACTTACAGTCAAAATAAAACTCTTGGCGTCATCATTTTGAATGTGATATGCCACACAATCCAATACTAAGCTCAGCAGAGGTGCATTTAAGCATACAATTCAATAAAATAGAACTTATAGTCAATCATTTAGTGTTCCAAAACATAAAAAATGCACTTCAGAATAATATACTACCAGAATATAGTTACTTATGCATTGCTCACTAGTGTCATCAATTCAACTGGTTAAGGGAGAACTCATATTAATTTGGTGATTGTGGAGTAAAATGTATGATCTTAAAAAAGTAAAGTATCAAAATGCAAACACTCAACTTAAGTAAAATTGTACTACTCAAGGAAATGTACCTGATTATCTCGCCACTGGATTTAAAAAAAAAACAGAGACCTTAGATGCAGTTCCATTATCTCTTAAGTGTCTAACAATATCCTACAGAACTGCAGCTCTCTAACATTCTAGGAAATAGTCTTTCCTAGAGTCTATTACAACAGCTTCAAGACACACTTTAACATCACTAGAGTTAACTTGTTTAGACTGAGAATATGACCAGTCCAGGTAAGTGCAGGAAATACTGTTAAAGCCGATCTGCCAGGACCCGATGATTGGCCAGGCCAAAAATTAGTCAACCCCCCAAACCCCCCAGTCTAGGTAATATTTGTCAATGTTACTGATAGACTGTAACATTTCTTTTGGTGATGTTTCTCTAAACATCATAATTATTGTCTCTGCTGGTCAGTACAGAAAGTATATAAGCTTTGTAACACAAGCATATTATGGATCACACATGTTCTTTGCCTCTTTTAAACAAACCAGACATTGTTAAATTGTCGTCATGAGCCCACACCATTACTCAAGTAAATCAGTTATTTAGCATTTCATGTACATCCACTTTTAAATCCACTAGTTACCCGTTAGTTATCCACTAGTTATGCTGTGCATCGATATAGACTGCTACATCCTTGGCTTTTTCATGACATTTGAAAAGATAAAGAGAGAAAACAAAGGTGAACACTACTTCAGGTATTTTTCACACTAAAATGTAGGAATGGAAATGTAACACATACAGACAATGCAGATACCAAGAGAGAAAAAATACTACACCATGTTCCACTTCAATAACTGCAGACAAGCAGTTCTTGAATTTATCACTTAACACCAAAGAAACTGTTTGATACAATTTAATTGCATCTCCCGTAAAAATGTTATGATGCATATATGTTCTGATAGAATCACGTTTCCATATGTTAAACATCAGATAAAAAAAAAGAAAAACAGTCTTAAAGAGCATCTGCAGTGGACGAGATGCCATGTTTATGGCAGAAGGTTTCTGTACACAAGTAGTTTTCAACCATGCAAGTATCTAAAAAGGAATGTACCTAAAGCAACATTAATCTATGCAAACATGAACATTGTTGCAACTGTTCTCCTAGAGTGACAACTGGTAGTTTACTAGGTTTGGTCTGAACAAGGGATGTACATCGATATAATGTTTTAATTGATAAACAATGTTAAAGACATAGTACATTGTCTGGATTGCACCGAGTAATGAGGAATGCTTGACATGACTGACATGTCTGTACGTCCTTTGTTTAAACCAAATTGAGTTACAGTATTTTCTACTTCACAAACTTAGTTCACTTCCCTATTACAATTTGAATTTTTATTTGAAACGCATCTCTCTTACCGCTTAGACTTTTCTTATAATAGGTGGGAGAAATGTTTGCATGTCTTTCGGCAATATTGACGCAGCTTGCACCGATGTTGCAACTATATGAGAGAATTCTCATGGTGAAAAATACAAAAAGTAGATTTGATCATATTTCGGTAAAAACTGTTGATTACGTGTTGTCTTGATAGATTTATCATAAAGTACAATTCCACAGCACCAATTCTACCAGTATTAGCCACTCTGCATCTACCAGCCTATTCTTCAGACAAAAACAAAAACAACCCCACTCACTTACTCATTGCAAGCAGTTCTATTCTACTTTTTTTATTCTACCGTTTTTTGTTGTTGTTAAACTACTGTCAATGAATCTCAGTACCTGCACTGTTATTTGTCATGAAAAGTTTTGCAGCAGCTCAAGATTGCATAATACCTACCTCTCTTAATAGAATGGACCCTATTTATGCTTGATTGTCGATAAGACCCAATTCCTATATACACACACATTTTAATATAACAAAAAAAAGCAAAAAGACACAGTCATTCCAAAAAACATTTACAAAAATGTAAAAGGAAATTAAATTGAACAGAACAGCACACCAACGCATGACGCGCTGTGCTGTGGTGTGCGTTCGTTACCCACCAGGCCTCTAACCCAAAGACAGGAAGAGGGAGTGAGATGCCTGAACATGTGCGAGAGGTGATGGATGACCGGATTATCATAGTTTATAAAAATGCAGCATAGAGGATACAGCCATTTCTCACATGAGACGTGTAAGAAGTAAGATGGTTATTCAATGCAGGCTAGACCTGCTCCACTGTCACACTGTTAGTTAAAGAGAGTCCAGTCTGCAGTTAATTTACTTAACTTACACACCAGAAAACTGTAGAGTAATATTCTATGTAAATACATGTTTTATATAAAGTTGCTTGCTCCTTCAAATTGCCCACAAGAGTCACTGCACACAGCAATAGTAACAGTTGTGAACTCTCTTCAGGGGTCTGTCTGACTCTGATGTGACACTTGAAAACGTCCTCTAAAACACCTGCAGTATGTTTTTTCTGCATAAGTGCCAGGTTTACAAGACATTTAATAATGCACTTATACATTAATAAACACATAAAAGTTACAGTGGAATTAATGTTAATGTGTTGCCGTCAATAAATATTGGAGGTGTTCTGCTTCCCATTTGTTGTCCAAGTGACAATTTAAGTGGTCCTCCTAAATTTTAGGCTGGTGCTCCTTTGCCCTACTGAAAGGAATCGTGCTCTAGTGGAAAAAAAAGGTTGTTCTGGAGCCCTGCTTTGTCGTTGAACTGATGGAATTAGTGCTGTGGAAATGTACAGTACATTATGAGTGGAATTCTGAATTAATGTGTCCCATCATAGTATAGGTAATTCAACCACACTTCAATGTTTTTTTTCAAACCGGCTTTTATGAGACATGCCTTTTTTTTGTTTGTGCCATATTTTCAAATTGAGAGGCAGGCCAGTTTATATATGTTGAGTTTAAGGTTTAAACTCTCCACACACTGCAAGCCTATCTTAAATTTAACCAGAATCTATAGAGAACAATAATCGCCACACATCAGTGTTTTGCTCCAACACAGTGTGGTTAAACTTTACAGCCAAAACGCACATCTTTCCAGTTCCTGTCCCAACCTCAGCAGAAGGGAAACCCTTAATTATGATTTCCTTCCTCCACTCTGATCAGACCTGTACAATTTATAACAGGCTCGACAGACCCGGTGAGACTGTACCAAAAAGGAAATTCTGTAGATGTGTGGTTTGCAAAAATATTTTGATGATTCCGATTCTTATCATTACGATGCTTTTAAATATAGCAGACTGCATTTTAAAGTAGTGACGGTCAAATATATCCCTCCACAGGATAATTTTGTTTACTAAGTGCATTTCCAAATTACAAACTGAATATGCTCAACAGTTACAAAACAAGTTATTTACAGCATAATAAATGCAAGCACCATTTGTTTTTCAGAGCTTCTTTGCCCACATATTGTAGCTACATTGCTGACTATATTTAATTGCAGAGTATAATTCCAAGAATTTTGCACGTTTTGACAAAGCTGTGTCTTAGCTTTAGCACTGATGGCTTCTGCCTACACATTGTAGGATAGTGCAGTGTGGTCTCATTGGGCCTTCAGTTCCCTCAGCTTCAACACTCCTATGTCTTGGCTTTCAAAAAAAATGATTGTTTTCATGATCTATGTTAAAAGTAAAATGTAAGTTTATATGGCTTTTCAACTTGTGTGTATTTCATTTACATATTAGTGTATTCCAAAGTTGCTCTGTAACATTTCATACATATTGTATTGCCTTCTTGTTAAGTAGTTAATGACTTAAAAATCGAATGCTGTATTTTTCAGCCCAACAACCTCGAAAAATCATGTTCAATAGATAGGTGAACATGAGAGCAAGGTTGTTTGCTGTACTAGTTATTAATGATTGGCATAATACTATGTATTGCATTCAACTCAAGCCATATAAACCCATCTCTCATCTGTGTATGTCATTCTCTGTAAATGTTGCTCATATTGTATCGTGACTATTAACTCAATACACTGTGAGAAAATAAAGCAGTGCCTGGAAAAAGTGTTATTCTGAGACTCAATGTTTGCTGATTACTGATGATTAGTAATCCCAAAGCTTAGCAGAAATGCATTTAGGCATATGTTTAATTGAAATGGAATTCATAGTCTATAATTTAGCTTTCCAAAACATAAAAGTGCACTTCATATTGTTATACTACTGGAATATAGCTCTTAATACTAACTAGTCAGGCTAAATAATGGACCAGCACATGCACATATCATCTGAAACTAAGAATGTTTTTTGTTTTTTTTGTCACCTCAGAATGGGCATTTTATTTACTTTATATTTCAAGGAATGTGCAATGTCGCACATGTTTGATGGTTTTTGCATCTGTCCCCTATGACATTGAGAATCACACCTCTAGGTGCCTCTAAATCCTACTTACTGGACCGTTAACCTGCAATATGTTCTATGGTCAGATATGACTCCAATCAGGTTCATCGACTAACCTCCTCCCCTCTAGAAACATAAAATCATGAAATGTGTCCCAGATGTCCAATGTCACTACCTAGTTTTGTTCTAATGTATATCTTTGGCTCATGAACAGTGGGGAGCCTCTGTGATTTAAAAGGTGGCCTTCCACCTCTGGAATTCCATTCCACACTTCCAGATTCATTTCAGCCAGATTTACTGACACAATCCTGAGGAAGATGAAGAAAAAGGAAAGATCTTCAGCGAAGCAAAAAAATGCAACAGATGGGGGATCCGCTCGCAGGGTGTGTCATGTAATAAGTGAGCAAAATCAGACCATTAAAATAATAATGTAGTAAAAACTGAATGGAAATATGCATCTTCCAAAGACAAAGCATCAAAGCTACAACTCAGAAACACAAAATGATATGGTTACTATATTCACCCATCCATTCATGTTTGTCTGCTTATCTGGGGTCAGGTCATGGTGGCAGCAGGCTGAGCAAAGAACTTTTAGATGTCCCTCTCCCCAGCCACATTTTAGTTCCTCCTGGGGGATCCTGAGGCATTCCCAGGCCAAATGAGATCTGTAATTCCTCTGGGGCTACCCTTGGGTATTCTCTAAATTGAGCATGCCCGGAAAGTCTCAAAAGGTAGGCACCCAGGAGGCATCCTAATCAGATGCTCGGGACACCTACACTGGTTCCTTTCAACACAAAGGAGCAGCAGTTCTGCTCCAAGCTTCTTCCGGATGTCTGAGCTCCTCACCTTATATCTAAGGCTGAGCTCAGCCATCCTATAAGTACCAAATGATCTGCAAAAAGCAGATTCTGTGCTTCCAAAAACTGAACACACTTTACCCCATCTGTGCCTTTAAATTCCTTGGGTGAATATTGCAAACAGGATCAGGAACCTTGAGCAACCTTGACAGAGACCCTCACTGAAATTGTGTTCCAATTTGTGCCAAGAATACAGGTTATGTTTAAGACTGGATTGCTAGTTGCAACAGCCCAGCTCCATAACCATAAAACACATGACTGGAATGCCAAACCCCTATGAACCCTCCAGCAGCTATTCAAGTGTACGTAGGTTGTCTATTCACACATGTGTGTTGCAAATGAAGAAAAGAAAAACAATAACAACAAAAAAACATTAGATTTATCTTTCATTTGCAAATTAAATATGGCATTCCAAATGTGACAGTGTCAGGAATTCTTTCAACACATCTGCCGCGTGTAAAAATAGCCCACCTTGGCTAAAAAAAGATGGCCAGAAACAGCTTTATACCTCAGTCCAACTTCAGAAAGCAGAAGTCCTGCGTCAAGCTGACAACATTTCCAGAGGAGCAGTAGAAATTCTGACTGGGTCCATTGCAAACTGGCATGGACTGTGCACAGAACAGGGTAGGGAGACTACGCAGAGGGTGATTAAAACTGCAGAGCACACCATTGGTATCCAACTAAGTATCAGTGATATCTGTGAACTGAGATGTCTGCATAGTGCCCAACAAAAACTAAAAGCTAGTCTGTTCACCCTGCTGCTATCTGGTAAAAGATACAGAAGTAACTGCTGCCCTACCACCAGAGTTATCATTATTGAATTAATGTATATAACATCAATTTTGATAGAAGTATTAAGGGACAACAAACTTCATTTCATTATACAACCTTATGTAAAAATGTCAAATGTCAAAATAAATTAATCTTCTGTTAACATTTGCCTGTGATAGTACTTGGATAACTGCTGCACATTGGTGCTGTACAGTTCCTGTCTTTTACTTTCCTCTGGTTTTATGTGTAGAATGTATCTCCCTAATGTGTCTGAGAACATGCGTTTTTAATTTGTTTCTTCAGCTTCTTTCGTTGAGAGCACAACAAGTCACTCTCTCCTTGGGGAAAATAAAGTTCAATCAATTAACAAGGTGAATGTGCTCAAGATTAAAAACACAGACAAATTGGACTATATTTACGCAGTTTTAATTTCCTGGCTGTCAATTCTGCCTTCTAACTTATGACTACCATTAACACATTAGACATGGATAGAGATTAATGGGCTCAAAAGCATTTCATGCCATGTCTGGTACCAGCCTCAAAAGTAATGACACATCTCCAAAGTCCTTGTGTACAGAAGCCCTAAAAGGCCATGCATTCATACATGATATTTCCTCTGTTTTCCTATGATAACGAGTTAATTTCATTTGTTTTCCTGAGATAACGGGATTTTTTTTTTTTTTTGATTTTTTTATTAGATTACACACACTAATGTGTAAAGGTATGTGACACCATGATTGATATACTCCTGCTCCTCTGACATAGGTACACTGCATGATCATTCATGTAATGATTTAATGTACTACACTATCGTTTTGTTTTCTCAAGATTTCAAATTAATTATATTGTTTTGTTTTCTTGAGATCTCGAGAAAATTATCACGTTATCTTGGGTAAATAAATTAAATTAACTTGTTATCACGGGAAATTGGAGGAAATAAAATGTACGAATACATGGCCCTTTGGGGCTTCCGTACCTGTGCACACTGTCCTCCACCATCTTACTGGTGTCATTAGCTTTATTAGTATGGATACAAATCAAAACATTGTTATGCCATTAAATTTTCAAATTTGTTTTTGTAAAAGGTTGGCCAAGTTAAACTGTAAAAGAAAAAAAAAAAAGTACTTGATTAAGGAGCTTTCATAAATGAGATTTCTGGCACATCTCTGGAGAGAGATATAAAAACACTCATTCTTTTCTGAGTATTATCCCAGGAGCCTGATCATGTTGTCAGAGCTCTCGACAAACATCGCTTTGCCAAACTGTTTAGTATTTCATAACTGTTCTTTCTTGATTTGTTTTTAATTTAAATTCAATTATTAAACATTGGGTTCCAGGGAAATTTTCTACATCTCAAATGGCGGGGACAATATTACAAAGGCTATTTTAAGGCTGTGAGTTATCTAAAGAACCTCTGAGATTTCTTTCATTGTTTAGGTCCCTCATCCCTTAAGTTGTGCCTGTCTCTCTTCTTCTCTTCTTGCTGGAAGGTACCAATTACCATGTAGGCTGAATGGGGGAAGTCAGTGGTGCCTGAATGAGGTTGATGACGAGGGGATGAAAATAAAGCCAACTGTCGTCTCCCGGTGCGACGTGATTATGGGGTATAAAGATGTGAGAAGTTGAAAAGCTCCCACCTCCTGGCTGGCAAATGAGAGCGTAGTGAGAAACCTTTGGATTAGATACATGAAGAGAAACACTGTGCTGCTAGTAGGTCCCTGTGCAAACACAGAACATGGTCTGTGCCTGTGTTTAACCGTGACAGGTAATATAAAGTGGCTGTTTTATGCACTTAGTCGATAATTAAAGTGATGAATGACTATACAATAACAAAAAAAAACAAAAAAAAAAAACCTTTCTGATGTAGACTGTGTAAATCATGAAATAACGGCAAATAAAGTTAGAACTGCATGCTAGTTGGTTGTGTAATGTGCACTTAAAGAGAAAGAAAGGAAAGGTTAAACGGTATGAAGAACTGAATAGTGCCCTACCCTTACTGGTAATATGATATTAATGTTGAGTTTTTATCTTGTTCTTTCAAATTTAGTTCCAGAGAATTCTGTGGAAATACCTGCTGCTAATTGCTAGGGCTTGAAAATGAAAACTAGATAAGGTAATATTATGCTGAATATTTGTGCAGGTATTTGGAGTTGGCATTTCTTTATGTTTTTTAATTGGTTCACCCATGAAGGAGTCTTAGCAGCCAGACTTGGTTAAAGCCATCTTTGCTTCTCAGCTGGCCATCTTCCAAATAATTAGCTTGAACAGTTCGCAACTTAGAATTATAAGGTTCTATCTGCGTTCAGATCAGTTTTGAGGTATTGAGGTTTAAAGTATAAGCATTGAAATGGCAAAAGTGATAAAAGGAGCACATTTTTTTTATAGCACCAGAGTTACATACAGCATAAATATTTTTTACATCTAAGATATAAAAATTCTACGTGAATTGTGAATTAGGGTTTTTGAAACAGGTCAATTGTAGATAGAACCTTATAGTACTAAAAACAGTCACGTTGGAATTATCCTCAAGGTTCTATCTTCAAAAACAGAAAAAGGAACAATGATTATCAAATAATTTTAACAATTTACTTATACATACTGTTGGAATGTTCAATTTATATAATAAAAAGTGTCTTTTTATTGGTTAATATGTTAAATCTTCATGCATTCATGCACTTACTGCTATAAAACATTTTTTCTCCAGTGTGTCACTTTTCCTTTCATCTTTCTTCAAGATAACAGAAAGTTAAATGTAAATGAATGATTTAAAAAAAAAATATATATATATATGGTCTGATGCAGGTCAGGTCCTTCAATTTATCAAAGTATTTTCGGTAGAAAAGCAAAACAAGTTGAACACATATCAAAAATTGGTCTTTATTTTGATAGTTTATCAAATCATTTTAAACAATTTAAATGCAAAACGCTTCATGCAACATTACGCATAGCAATACTGACAGAAGGACACAAGTACTGATTCAGATAACACTAATCAGAAATGTTTTGCTTATAAACAAGGCATTCAAACCCAAGACTGGTTACTTAAAACGGAGCTCATTTGAGATGCTGTTACTTGCAATGAAAATAATTCAATGCAATAAAAATATACACAGTATCACTTACTATTCGCATACATCACATACTAACCACTTATTCATCAGCACATCCATTGACACCATCCCAGAAATGTCCTCCGCAGTCCCCAGCTCACATGTAGGTCTGTGGTCCAGTGTTGCAAATTTTGCTCTCACTCCATCTTTAGCTGGCTCAGCATCCTGATCAATATCACCAGTCTGTGGGAAAATTACTGATATTATACCATTGCTGTAATTATATATCACAAAAGAGAATAAATGAAAATCAAGTATAATATTAAAATCCTTTTAAGCCTATGTATTCCTCCATTATCAGTTCACCATGTCCCCCACAACACACCCCAACACACAAACAGACACACACACAGACAAGATGGTTACTTTTTTACTTGCATTAGCTAACATGGTTCTAGTTCTAAAAGTTGTCTTCAGCAAAATCCAAAAGTTACATTGCAATTGCAATTGGAAATTCAGTCATATCCAATCATTTCCTTGCCAAACCTCATTTCCAACTTCAGCATTCTAAGACTAGTTACTGCTAGCTAATGCTAACTAACGTTAGCTAACATTGGCTAACATCAGCTATTTTTAAAAGTTGCATGAGCAGAATCCAAAAGCATGTGGAAGAAATATATTACTTAAACAAAATTTTAACTAAAATGTCAGATAGAACTTTATGGTAGCGAGTTGGAGTGTTTCCCTCCAGCTCACTCCCTGTCATGCACAGATATGACTGACTAATCTATAGAGAGTTAGGAATGACTGCGGCTCTAATGGCCTCTGGATGCTTTTCACTTCACACCTGCCTGAATGAGATGAGGTCAGTGTGTGGGCCGCTATTCCCTCGGTTCATCTCAGTTCTGTAAACAATCACTGGAAGGTGACTTGCTGTGCAAGGGGATGTATAAATGACACACGGAAAAAAAGAAGAGACACTAAAACGAGATTGTTTTTCCCGTGGTGCGTTGAACCTGGCATGTACTTCACATTCATTTTTCTAGTGTTTTATAGTCATGCCTAACAGTTAAAATGTGAACTGCTCAACACTGAGCTTTTAGCAGCACTTGATTAGGATTGTCGTCAACCCACTGATGAGCAGCAGCACATAGCTGATTAGCTGAGCGGTACATTACTGGATGCAGGGTCATGTAATATATTAATATCTCTTCCTTCCCTCTGCCTCTTCCTTGATTTACACCCAAATGCAGCCTTCACTTACTGAAGGAATGCACTGAAGCCTACAAGCAGTACAGATTGAGTGACTCATTGCTATTGTGTTGCCATGCTTTGGTCTCTCATGCCTGGTCCAGGTATGTGCAGCCTGCGTTATGCATGTTTATGTGGGCTTCCTCTTGCCTGGCACCAGCTGGGATAATAAATATGAACCATGATGGACTGGTGACCTGTCTATGGTGTCTTCAATCCAATGCATGATATTCTTAAAGGCGAAGAGAGCAACAACCTTTAAGAATACAAATAAAAAGAAACTAAGACAAATAGATGGTCAAAACGCGGTTCCTCTTCTGATGTAAATTTAGTAGTATACACATTTTTACAATGAGTAAGTGTGGCAGGGACCTGTCCCTGTGTAATGACTTTTTAAGACATCTCTCTGTTTATTCCTCCAGTTCCACCACATTATGAGCTCTATGATCTGTAATGGATGTAACGAGCAGCCTTGGGACAGAGCTATGTGCCTGATCTTACTAACCATGACTCACACAGATGTTGAATTTAATCTGGTTAAATTTAGTAAATAGTGAGTAAATATCACAATGATTTTCACATTAACATTTAGAGCGTTTATTAGATGCTTTTGTCCAAAGTGACTTGCAATAATTCATACATTTATGGCAGTGGCTGCCATGCAGGGTGTCGACCAGCACATCAGGAGCAATTTGGGGTTTGGTATCTTACCCATGCAGACCAGGGGAATAGAACCAGTGACCTTCAAACAACAAGACGCTGGCTCTACCCCGATCCACAGCCGCACGCTATTAGTTGTGTTCCCAGACAATAGAGGCCTAGTAACTCAACTGGTGAGCCTCTGACATTTAGGAACAGGTCGTGTCCACAATGCAGCACAGTTGCAGGAATTACATTGTCTACTAAGCCTTTTCTATGAAGAGCCAATGTTGGATACCTACTTTAGGCCCAGGGAATAGTAGATCCCAGAAACCCGAAAGTTTCCACAGTAGATACAGTGCCAGAAAAACTCAGCAATTGTTCACTACACCAGAGGGTTAGCTGGAAGCTATACCAGCCGATATTGACCAACATGTTGTCAATATCGGCCAATATAATTACTTTATGGTTTTAAGAAAACAGTGCAGAAAATTATGCTTGGAGTGATTCATAATAATTAAACTCACAGTGAAGTCTACTGTATCAGTTCACTGATGTCATTTTAACAATAACGTGTATTGTAAAATATCCTGCTCCTATTAGTTGCTTTTGTTTGATGAGCATATTTGAGGCATCAGTACAAATAATGAACGTTTTATAGGCAGATATATTTGGTTTCAACATCGGCCCCAAAGACTGCACAAGTGTTGTGCTCTAGGTGTGTTGTCTGAAAACTTCAGGAGTTTAACAGATGGGTCCCCTGATCTCCTCTCTGAGGGCAGAGTACACATACCTGGGGTGTGACAGTGCTGATTGTTCAGGTGCTCGGTGATACTCCCACCGGCCTCGCCTGCTGCCTCCTATCTGTCAAGAAGTTTGAGATGCGCTTACAAGTGGGAGCTCTCACAGTGAGTTTTTTTTTTTCTTTTTTTTTCATCTGTGTTTTTTGTGAAATACCTCGACAACTCTTGGGTGAATTTCCATAGAATTTGATTTATGTCTTACTCAGGATTAATGGATAAATGATGAATGAATTTGGGGACCCCTTTATTTCTTTATTCAAATAAACAACACACATTACTCTATGGAACAGTTTTTAGCAATTCAAATGTATGTATCAATGTTTTCTTTTTTTTTGGCCACAAGAGAGTGGATTTTAACAGGGAACATCAGATGTTTTCCATCCTTCTCGGTTGCCTATACAAGCCTGAGGCTAATTTGTTTAAGTTGCTTGATGCTGCTGATCAAAGGATGTAACTGTATGCATGTTCTGGACTGCCGCATTTCAGGGCTCCTCTTCACTCCACTAATAGAAAGCAACAGTATCTAATGTTAGTTTAGAAATGGAGTTCACTAACATAAACTAATGACCAGCCTTCACCACAACACATAAGTTCCACAGAGCCCCTTTAATCAGCATTTGTAAAATTATGCAAGTATCAGCCATCCGGCTAAATTTGAACTGCAATCATTTGGCAAGAGGTTTTCTCAAGTTTTTGCTAACACATCCACATAATTAGAAGTTTCAACTTTAGAAGCTGACAAAGAATCCCTAGTGTCACTAAGAGCTTGCCCGTGACCCAAAACAGCATTCAGGTCAACACACAACTTTCAGTTTTTGAGTTTGTTCTGCACAAATTATACCTCTGAGTAGCAGATCTGGGCCATGACCAATTTTAGCATACTGGCCACATAGGGTATTTCAAATTCTAGAATTATCATGTAGCATAATACTATATAGTGAACATTGTCACCATGAGACTGTCACCATCAAATGTAAATGATATAATGCTTGTCAGAAAAGACTTCCTGTTGACAGTAGCTGGCACAGTGACTACACACCTGCTAATTGGTGTGTAGAAATTTTAAAAGTAGGAAAGATTAGACCATTTGCACATTTTCCTTTCCTTGTATAATTCCTTGCAACTGCACTGGCATCCAGAGAGAACTCAGTATCTTCACTATATACCTTCATCGAGGCTTGAAGGATTTCCTCAGAATTGATATGGATTTGAGGTGGATTTGGTCGGACTTTCTAGCAGGAGTACAACGAAGTATAAAAACAGGTAATTTCCTGTTGCTACTAGGGGGTGCCATGACTGTGAGAAAATACTGGCATGATAATGTGTTCAAGTTTGGAATTTTGTGCAGATTTTCATGCTTTTTCAATTATGGTTAGCCCCTCAAACAAGTAATTTATATCAGTGACAGAAATAATAATAATAAAAGAAAATGTTCCTCTGAGTTTGACCCTCCTCAGATGTTCCTTTAAAATAATGATTTTTTTAGAGTTTCAATAGTACAGAAGATTACCTGAAGTGTGTGAAGTGGATTACTGCCACTATTCAGGTGGAAAATATTGTGTCCATATCTGAGGTCAGAATGAGTGAATCGTGCTATCCAAAGTCCTGTGTGATCCTATGGTAGGCCACACCACACCCATGACTGTCCAGAGTCTTGCTGGGCTGTGCTCACCATATTCAAGTCAATCAGTAAATATGGTTGAAAACTTGTGGCCAACAGGCATTTTTGGGTGTTTTTACTTTTTACTGAGAGTTAAGCAATGAAGCTCTAGAATGAACCCTGAACTGAGAAGATAGACTGCAACGCTTCCTAAATGCCCCCACCCAAAAAAAAAAATAATCCAAAATGCCACAAGCAAAGCCTGCCATTTGCTATATGAATAATTATTGATTTGGTAATCCTTTATATTTAGTTAACCTTTTGACTTTTGAGGACTTTTTGGCTTCATGCATTCCAACTCTGCAGCAGTTATGCTTAAAGCTAGCAAATGTTAATGTGTTCTCTGAGTTTTGTGAATTCAGTGACAGGCTGCAAAGTAATACTAAAAAAAACACTTGGGTTAACAATTAGCATTAGCAACCCACATTAGTGCACGTGATAACCATTAGCATTCCTCTCAACATTAATGCAAAGTTAAAATATGCACTAAAGTACATTAGAAACATTAGACAACCTTCTCATGAATTTGATTGGTCTTCTATGAAAAGTATCTGAACTTCATCAAGATGCCTGGTCTATTCTCTTCTCATGGTAGATGGCAAAACAACAGAGGAAACATGTGCTTCAACTCACCAGAGTTTTCAAGACCTTAGCCCCATTCACACTGTCTTTTTAGTGTGGGAATCATGCACCAATACTCCGCCTCATCGTCTGTGTGAATGTTACAGATGTGGATAGGATGGACAGTTTCACTGCTGCTCTGATCCTATCTGAGGCCGCAGTAGAGGAGAAATGGCATTGGTGTAAGTGGAGAAGCTGGAGGAGCTGAATGAGGGTGTGTTGGTCTGATGGTGTTCACAGTCTGACAGCTGAACAGATCCTTCACTCATAGAATGAAATATAAATATCCCACATTACAACCCACAAAGCAACTTTACAGGACAAAACAACAGTAATTTGGTAACTGGTAGTGTCTTCAGCATCTTATATGAGGAAAAAAAAATGGCATTCATAAAGCGTCTCTCATCTTGTCTATCCTCCTGTCTGTCATCCAGTCTGTCCTATTGACTCTGTCACATTTCTGCCTAAAAAACAGGGCCTGTCCCTGGCAGCAGAGCCAGGCAGCTCCTGCAGTTGAACAACAGTGATTATATGACATGATTTAGAGCAACAAACTTACCATGTCTTTGTCACCTCCAACACTTGTGCTGTTGTAGTTACTGTCTCTTGTAATTTGTGTTGGAATAAATCACCCCAACGGTCAGCCCTCCAGACCAAGACTTCAGTGTACTTTGCCACAGAAAACAGCATCTCTCCCTGTAAAAAACATAATTCATAACACATTATAACAGCTTTCATATGAGTATAATCAGTCAGCCGATACACACGGATGTCAACGTAATGATGTGTACCGATCTAGCCTTTTTTAGTTCAGCAGCGGTTTCGATGTGAACCACAAAAGGCAGCATAAAGGCAGGTCTTTATTGCGGCGATAATGCTGAGTCTCTGTGTGAAAAGGGCCACAAATAACTCCGAACTCCTCTCATGTCGTAGCTTGTAATCTGACAGAAAAGCAATTCATTATCAGTGATATGATTGAATAATCAAGGTTTTAAGATTATTTTGTCACATTTTATAATAGGACAAACTCTGTCTGCTTAAGCATGTATACAGAAAGTTCACAGGACGGTTTTCAGGAAGCAGTGTCATGCAAAGGTGGGGACCATTCAAAACAAGAACTCTTGCTGATGTGCTTGGGCTGCCTGTCTTCTCCTCTTTTTGTGTTGAATGGTTCAAATGTGTCTAGAACACACACATGCCACACACACACACACATGCATGGACTATTATCGACATTATTTTCCAAAATTTACAAAAACCCTGTGTGGATCCAGATTTATTTAAGTGGGAATAATCGAGTGTGGTGACAGTTCACGCTTTAATGAACACAAAATAGGATATTCAAAGGCACACTCACTCACTGTCTTCACTTAGTGAAATCAGTGGAAAAGCCACAATCCATGTGAATAATAGATAAAGGCCATTTCCATCTTTAGTAATCAAACTGCTCATCCACATGTCAGTCATGGGTATAAAAGAATAGAGTCTGCCTGTCACGTCACTTTTTGCCTCTTCATTACCCTAAAATTGTTACCTGAGCTTCAGCTTTCTCACACACGGCAGCCTGTCCAGTTAATTGCTATTGTGATGTTACGAATTAACTGTAAACTTAATTATCATGCAAATTAGATTATACCCATTCATTTGTCATTCAGTTATATTTTCTTTCTTTAGTCAGTTAGTAAGTGGAAGGTGATTTATTTCCTGAGGGTTTATGTCTTCCTAGAAAGCAATGCAGACGAGAAAAATGCTTCAAATTAATTTAAATGTCATCATCCATACAGGTTTGTAGTATTCTGGGCATTAACAGATAACAGAGCCCCTTTTGGCTCTTGCTACGTGTACCTGGTGTGTGTTCTGCTCTCTCTCTCTCTCTCACTCAGTATGTTTACATGCACAGCTTAGTCGGATTACAGCCATAGTTCGACTTTGCAACTCAATCGGACAACTGCAATTGTCTGAGTACACACGTCGGTGAGAAGATCGAATTATTGGCCGAAGCGTGTCATACCCCGGTACAATAGGTGGCGCTGTACCCATTTCAACTAGTGGTAATAGAGCCCCCTCCGTGTATACATGCATCTTAAAAATCTGATCACAGTCGAACTAACCCAGTAGTTCGATCTGTTTCAGGTAGCACCTCCTACTTCTCTACCTGGGAACACCTGTGGGTAATTGGTGCCCTGGTGGAGTGCAGGAGGTGTTATAATGGCCGGAGTGCAGGGACAAAGGAAAGAGGAGATTACACACAGACGGGCAGCAGCACACTGGTGAGGAGGCTCCTCCCTTCACCCCTTTTTGGCTCTGTTGCTCCTGACAGGTTGGAAAACCCCCGGTGCTTAAGGTGCTGGGGTGTTTGGTCATGTTTTCTTGTTAGATGTAGCTAGCTGTCCTGTAGGCAGGTTAGGAGGAGGTGCGGGAGTGACGGCTCACTGCACGGCTGGTCCCGCATCTTCCCTTCTTTTTGTTCTTTTTGGCCGGGGTCTGCAGCCCTCTTTTGTTTGTTCATGAGTTTTCCTTTTGATAACTGCTTGTTTAATTGTTAAGTATGGTGTCCTTAATATATTACATCCTCCAACCCCCTTTGATCTCTGTGTTTAAAATATCAAAAAGGAGGCCATAACAGCCCTGCAGCCAGAGGCCCCAGTACATGCTGGTTAAAATGGGAAGTATACTTGGAATCCCTTGTTCAGTTGTCATAATTCAACTGAATTATCTAAGTATAATTGTTGAAATTCTTTGAATCAGATACACTGATCTATAGAGGAAATTCAACTGGGAAACATCAGCAAAGCATTGGGTGTTACTGTACCTTCACCAAAGTAGTATATGTTTTTGTTTTTGTTTCAGTTTCTCAGTGTGTCTGCATCACGAGGTGGATTCATAAATTATGATAAATACAAATTTGAAATAAATATGAATGCCATAAATCTTTAAGCCAATACAAGGGACTTTTTGTAATTCTGTACCATCGGACTGCAGAGTGGCTTTTTTCCTCAGCCTGTGAGTATCCTCACTTCATCCTCAGCACTCCACCAAAAAAGAACATTTCTATGTTGTGACAGATGGGCTCGTTTATGTATGTCCCTGGAGTGTTGGGTAGCGTTTTCAAAAGTAACTCAGTATGTTACAAGATCAGTACAAAAAACTGCGATAAAACCCCTTTAGGACTTGTTGCGCATTTGGGTTATAATGTCCAGATGGTGTGTAGCCAACTGTACATGTAGCCTTGAATGTATTGACTCTACCATCATGTTGTAGCCTTCTTTATGACCCACAGTCAACTAACTCTGCATCCTAATAATAGAAATGACAGAAGCAATATAACATTCACAGCTCTTTATTCAGCAAACAACCTGATAGAAAACTGGGCAGAGGCATGCTGTATTAAGCTTAGTTTTTATTGAAAACAATACAACACAGGCTCTTTTAGCCAAATATATGATATTGAATATAGGCACTAATGAACCTCTAAACAGTGAGTGCTAACAGGAATGTTAAAAGTACAAACACAGTGAAAATTGCCTTTTATTTCCAAAACACACAGACTCACCCAGCCAATGTTCTGTTCGCACTTGTTTACTTTAGTCCAAAGTAGTGGTTACAACTGTCTTTTTTTATTTATTTTTTTTACCAGTAACAGAGAATTTTTTAATGAAAAGATAACTTAATAACAAATTAACTGGATTGCAGAACTAACGCATTACATACATTACTCGTGACAACAACAACATAATCCATCAATGTACTGTATCAAAAAGGATAACACATGAGCAGCTGAGGTTTATGCAAATGTGATGTTTGTACATAGCGTATCATATCACATTCACAATAAATGTATTTGACCTGGGGGGGGGGGGGACGGTCTCCCATTCCAGTGTTTCACTGTAAACACAACTACCAGTGTTTGCAGTATCAATGTTAATCAGTGTCTTCTCTAGCAGGGTGGATGTACAAAAAAGAAAGAAAAAAAAATGTGCAGGTGTGACATCTCCGCTGAGCTACAACTTCATCCTAGAAGAAACACTGCTTTGTGTTCCAGGCAGTGAGGTCAAAGTCATTTTTTAAGGCCATTATGCATGTTGTTGCTGCGATAGATTCCTTTGCACTGACAGCAGTACTGCTTGTCAAAAATAATTGTCAGAGTAATCTAATATACAGTTTGCATGGTGCTTTTAGAAACAATGGCTCCTGCTTTCTAATGTAAGTGGGAACAAATGAGACACTAATTAATGGAATTAGGTAATAACTCGTATGATTACAAAATAAATGGAGCTTAGCAGAAGTCTACTTCACTCATTTGCTGAGCCACACCTCACCTTTTCCCCCCACTTTCAATTTAAATTCTACAGCCAAGTGAATGATCAAATCACTGTTTGTTCCCCCTCCACCCTCGGTGCCTCTACCTTTTCCAACAGCAAAAGTAGATGAGGATGGCTGCCGGGAAGCTGTTGCTATGTGACAAAGGGCTCATTAGTCTGAAATGGGTCTATGGAGCTTTGGGTTTATGAACTGGTCTCTGCTGATTGAATTAGATTTGCATTCAGACTACCTCAACACATTTTCTTTACAAAATATTCTGGCCTCAGAATCACCACACAGAGTCTCATCGAACTGCTACTTCTGTAGTACAGCTGTACCGTTTCCTCATTCTGTACCATGCGCCGAACGGTTACACCGCATGCCCCATTACCACAACTTTCATAACGCCAGGCATTACAGGTAAAGCCTCTGCACTCTTCAACTCAGCTGCCAACCGTGACTCCTCCACTCTTTCTGATCCCCTGCATTTCTTTATTTGTGCATGCCCCAATTTAATATGAGCCCAGCCAGTAATGTGCGCAGCCAATATGAAACTCTCACTTACCATACAGCTGCATTAATCAGTATTTTTATATTAACAATCAATCAAACAATCTCGTGTGTAATGTGAGAGTTGTGCTCGCAATAACAAACCCAGATGAATGATCACTAAGTCTGCAGTTTCCCTCAGCGCTTTGCTCTTTCAGTGTTATGATGCGGGTTTCACCTCTTCGGGCTCATTTATGCTCCGATTACACACAAAAATAGATACTTCAATTTCAAATGACATATGCGTCACTGCTCTCGCACTTCCATGCATCCTTTTACTTAGATATGGATGTTAAGTAATACAACTACAAGAGGTTGTGCTCTCAGAAAACATGCAGAAATGCAGATGAAATGAACACAGAGTTTTGGCAGACGGTTTGTCTGTATCCATATGCATATCTAATGTAGAGCATAGACGAGCCTTTACCGCTGCTCAGATAACCACTGTTGAGCAAGTTATTTCGCAAAATGAAGTGTAATGCATATTACTAGTTACTATCATTTCAGACTAATATGTTTCTTTACAATATTGCTGTCTGTGCCAAATAATGTGCTACGCTACTTTTGCATTACCTTTACCAAAATGACTGCAGAAAGACACCTGGGCATTGTACAATGGGAGAGGTTAAGATTGTTTGGCTACTATAGACATAGTTGGCAGACAGGGAGCGAAGGACTTCACATGACAGCATCCACAGCTTGGATTCATTTGATGAAAAACCCTTTTTGACTATTTTGAACTCTTGTTACTCTTGCAGTTATGTTTGTAACAATGCAGTTAACAGATCAACACATTTAAAAGAACTGCCCTCTGACCCGATCAGTCCTCAGGAAAATGTCATCATCATGTATAAAGAAACAGAAAATCAGGTGAAGCTTGTTTTGTGCTCAGGTCATAGGCTCCCTCCTGTCATCTTCATTTTTTTCCTTGCAAAGTCATTTCATTCTGTTCTTCTACACTGATACAACAGAGAGACACTGATTCACAGGGACCTTGAACTTGCTAAAGGAAAGATACGGTTTTGAATTGTGTTTATAGATTGTTTCTTTTTTTTGCTCCTGAGTCTGTTTGACACTGCAAGGCTCACAGCTGAACGAATAAGGTTAAAACTGTCATACAGTCACCGTAAGAATATATATATACACATCATATTCATTTGAAAAGCCAACAATTTCATGGTTCGATATACTTACAATTGTGTATTCCATTTGTCTGTTTCTTCCTCATACAATATAGCCTACATCCATGGCAGATACATCTAGTATGGAATAACCTTGCTATGAAAGGGAGTTCTAGGACAACATGCTCTCTCTCCAAACTCAGAGCTCTACTTATACCTCTCTCGTCACTTTTGCATGTTCAGTCAAAGTCCAGTTGTAGTAAGTACGTCATTCGGCAGAAAGTTACTTAGTATCTTGTGTCATCAGCAGCCCAGAGAGTACCGGTCATCAGCTTGAGGGTGAGGAGATCCTGCAACACAGCAAAATAACTATATCTGCTTTTGCAAAGCCAACAAAATGTGTTCGCCGTCTGCCACACTGAGTCAACACAACTCAGCTGACAGGATTTGCATTTTTTTACTACAACATGAAAATGAAAAAAAAAAAAAAAGAACACTGTGATTCAGTGGTGCTTCCTCACACTTTACCCAGTGGTGAATTACACTGAGCTCAGGGAAGATAGAGGCCTGCGCATAACTGCTGTATATTCAGCCTTTAGTTGGTGCACACTATATTCTCACATTCTCTACAGATGTATGTTTGTTTATTCAAGTGGGGCAATGCAGAACACATTCTTTATATTACAGAGGAAAACGGTAAGTTTTAGTGAATCAAAACAAAGCAAAAACAAAAACATTTTACTGATGAACATATAGATTATTTGAGGACATTAACAAAAAAAAAAAAAGGTTTAGGTTTAGGTTATATTTCATTATCAAATAATCTGCAAAACATTATACATTGCTGATACAGGCAAGAGTTTGAATGGAGGTGGAGAGACATCTGCCTATTCAGATTTCTTTGGTCCAGTTAGTTTAGTTCCCACCTTGGTTTGACACAAGGTCAACTAACTGGCACATGCAGCAGGGATTCTTAATAATAGAACCAAACAGGTTAGATCTGAAAGTACCCAAGATGCTTTTGTTTTCAGTGCACAGCACATCCCATATCTGGGTTCAATTTTTTGCAGTGTATGGCTGTATGCCTGTGTCCTTGAATATAACATGCATGGCATGGCCAGAAACAGATGCATACCGATTGACAGCTGGCAGGTAATAAACACCCCAAACGCACACAAGAGACCAAGAACACTGCACACAAAAAGCCATGTTGGCCCATAATAATAAACTGCATAGTAATGACACAGTGGGATGATATCCTCAGCCCAATCACTGACTGTGGCAGCTGTGTGCGAGGTAACAACCAATGAAAATTATCATATTAATGAGGTGTTACATATTTGACACCGCGATTACCAACCATGTGTGAAATCATTATGAGGAGACAAAGAAAGAGTCTGTCTGAGAGACTGACTGTCAGTATGACAGTTAGCAAGCAGGTTTCCCTGGACTCTGCAACTGCTCCTTTAAGGGTACATTCAGACTAAATAAGGTGCTGCAACAAAACGCTGCAGGCTTGTGCGGCGGTGCTGGAGTGTTAATCCATGCTCTGCCTGTGTTGGGAAACCTGACTGATCAGCTGATAAGCTGCTATTTTGTTATGCTACTAGGATGCAGGTCCTACTTGTGATCATTTGCCCACACTGATGGATTAAAAATAACTACGAACAACCAGGATGCACGGCAGACATGATGCTACACAAACGAATAAACATTGTTTTAGAACCGCACCACTAGACTACAGAGCGGTCTTTCCTCAGTGAGACGTCTCGATTCATAATCAGCATTCCGCCATGAGAAGTGTGTAAAAAAACAGCCCAGATAAATTGGAAACTAACCTGGTGACAGTAAATTGGAGGACAGACTGCAGCAGGCTGACTTATCCACAAGTCAGTAAGGCCCTACATGAAAAAAAGACTGATACACGGCTTCATGGCTGACTCAAATTAATGACACAAGGTGATTTAGTATTTTATTCTGTGTGAACACATTTAGCTTGTAAGGCAGTGCTGGCTTGGTAGCTTTGAGCAAGGTGTTCTTGTTTCAGTAACCTCGCTCTCGCTCAGCCCCATCTACACTTTGCCTCTTTGGCCTTTTCTGATTAGCCAAAAGCTAGGCGGACTCAGGTACTGGTAAGATGGTGACATCCATTGCTATTTCACTTCGAGCTTCATTCTTCATTCTGTCCCTATTTTGGCTGTACTATTGTTGCTGGTGAGTTCAGCATGTTATATGAACATTATTTCTGAGTCTCTGTGACATATTAGGATGATTTTATAGCCAGTTGCTTTGGATTTCTTTCATATTGTACCTTTAAAACAAATATCTGTTTTCACTTTTCAGTGAATGCATTAAGATCGTTTCTGCTACCTCTGTTATCAAGGCACATTTAGAAAGCACAACACTAAAATCCATTTCTGGATTAACAAAACCCTTGAGGCAAGGAAAATTGCAACTGTTAAATGCAAAAGTTGAAAAAATAAAACATAAAAAAACACACCATCTTCCTGTCTCTGAAAAAAAGAGGCAACCTCATGCCTTCTTTTTTTTTTTTAATTTTCAAGTAATTACAGTTTGTTAAACACACTATTTGTTGGTTTGTCAGCTGGCAACTCAGGCCTCTGAAGCATAAGGAGTTTAAATGTCTCTTCTTTGCAGAGGTCCTAAACTCAATCTTCCCATCACAATGCCAGCGGTATAAGAAGCCACACACGCACACACAGATAAAGATAGATTCTGAGAATTTTTATGAAGACATTTAGAATCTATCAGCTTGAATAAATAATAAAGCTAATCTTAGCAGCCTATGTAGCCATCTGAAGATTTCAACCGAAATCTCCCTCTTTCGGTCTTTATCCATGTGCCGCACAGATGAAAAGTATAGCAGGTCTTTCTTTTAGTGGAATGCCTCATAAACAATGTATGACACATATATGTCAGTGGAAGTGCTCTTTCAGATGCCCTTTCCTTTTTTAAAGCATGAAGGAATGAAATGTTCCATCCATCCCATCTCAGCTCAGCTGCATTCAGACCCAGCACTCTGGAGGTAATAGCCTGTACAGAAATGTGAGTGGGACATATATGACAGTTGAGCATTATCACAAACACATGTCTCAGCAGCTGTTATTACAAATAGATTAGGGGAAGACTAAATAGAAAAAATGCTCTTTGATTTTTAGAAATCTTTGTCTAGTATATAACCATCACTCATACTAGCACTGAGCACTGACTTACAGGCATATTATGCAGTAGAGGTCAGCAGATAGTGGATTCTTATAGGCCGATATAATAACGATAGTTGGGAGAGGGGAAAAAGCTGATAGACGATTAAATGACCAATGTTAGAAAATAATAATAATAATAAATATATACTGAGTGCAAGTGAGCCAATGCTGGCAAACTGGTATGTAACACAAAAGTGGGCCCAGACAGGTAACAAATGAAATATTCAGTCATCCACTGCCATGCCAAGAACAGACCAGGGAAGAGTGGATGAAGCCGGGTTCAGCCTGACGGAGACGGGGAAAACCCAGCAGCTGCATCAAACACATCTTCAATAATGCGCCCCGAAATAACGCCCAAGACGAAGCCATTCCCCCCCGTAGAATGGCCACAATCCTTAAAGGGGTATCCTCTCCAGTGAGGGTAATAAGATCCACTATCCAATGGCTTAGACCTTGCTTTGAAATAGGCCTGCCCCACCACATGAGAGAAACATCTTGACTGAAGTGCGGAAGTATGTGGTGTCATCAACACAGAACAAGAAGGAACAAATTGTGAAGTCTCTCAGGCTCTGCAAAAAGATGATGTGGAGGAGGTGTCCCTTTCCCCAAACCTGAGACATAAAGTACCTGCAGTGAGCACACCCAACTTGCTCACCCGCTTGGCTGAAACAACAGTCAATAAGAACACATTCTTACAACAAAGAAGCTGAAGGTCAAGACTGTAAAATGGCTCAAAAGGGGGCAGACAAAGGAGTGACACCTGGAGCTCCCAGCAGGGCACCAGACGCTTCCAGGCTGGGCGATTCCGTCTCACTCCTTCTGAAAAAAACTGTGCATCGAGGGAATATGCACCTGAGGACAAATCATAACATTTCTTAACCAACGCTCGAAACTGCTACAATTCTGCCGATAGCTGGACACATTGACAGAGATGTGGCAAGCCAAGGGATGATCCCTGTAAACATGACATCAGTTGCTGAACACTGATAAGGGTTTGGGGGGTTGGGGTTTTGGGAACTTGAGACAAATGGGAGAGAAATTGTTAGGCTCACCTATATAGGTATGTACAGGTGATGCAAGTGCATAGTGGCCTCACCCTCCTGAAGAAAACCAGCCAGAGGACATGGAGGGAATGCATGAAGTCTCATAAAAAGTCATCTCCCTCGTGATCGAGGCTGACCGTGCATGGATGATGATTGGGGACAGCGAGTGTTCTCTGTTGTGGCAAAAAGGTCTAACCTCCACCAGCCCAAAGGGAAGCCTGCAGGTGTGTGTGCCACTCATCAGAGTGGGTACCTGCCCACAACAGTTGGTTCAAGGCATTCCAGACTGAGCCCACAAAAACACTGGGTTGAAAGAACAATGAGATGTTCTTTTTCTCAAAAATCACCATGCTCATAAAGACAAGATATGTAGTGAACCACATAATATACAGTTGAGCAAGCTTTCTGCTCCATGGCTGATCTATTTTGTATTCATATTATTGCAAATGTCACTTCTGGTTACCTTGTATCCATCAAAGGGTTTTTTGAATGGGATTTTGGTGAGATGGCTGAAAAATCATCTGTGGACCCTGGTCCTGGTCACCCCCCAAATATGTCAAAATAGGTCTTAATAAGCTGTTTTTGCAGTTGACATACTATATATGGTTTGCTTTGTTTTTTTTTGTTTGTTTCCTTTTTTTTTTTTCTTTTTTCTTTTTTTTTTTTGTTTTTACATACATGTGCTTTTTTATTTTGATAAATGGGCCTGACAATATGTGGTCTCATTGGACATTTCAAACTAGGAATTTAAATTATTTTTTCAGGTTAAAAAATGCAGGTTGAAGACTTGCCATCAGCTGTTCACAGTGTTTACACTGCACAGTGGACTTTTAGCCCCTCAGGATGTGACGCGTCGAAAATCAAAATTATTTGCGTGCCTATATTCAAGAATGCAGGTATCATGCGTTCTTGTGCATTTACAGGTTAATGAGGACATGGCTTCATTATCTCTTATTATTCAGATGAGAATACAGCAGCTCCAGAGATGCTTTTAAATTTCTTTTGTAGCTGAAAGGACAGCTGATATATGGTTATACTGATCAATTAATACATTGTCCTGCAGCTGCACAAATGACATATCAATCTCCACTCCCCTACATTCACAGGCAGCTGGCTCATGACTTATTAATGCAACAAGGCATATGGGTTCATTATTTAAAGGACACAATGTGTAGCACTGCCCCTTTATTCCTGATATAATGGAAGCTGAGGCCCTTGGGTATTGGCATCATAAATAACCTTTAGGAATGATGTCGCAGTAAATAAAGAGGAAGGATGTGAGATTGATGTGTCTTCACGGCGATACACACTTGACACAACCGTCTGCAGATTTGAAAGACACTGACACCGGCAGGAATTCTCCCCAGTAAGCATTGATTGCTGACAGTAAAGGTGTGCAGGTTGGTACTAAATCAGATTTAGTGCCCATGTCTGCACAGCTTAAAATCATACCTAACCAAACAAAATCATAGCGTATATAGAGTTATATAGTTATTTTGTACTGTAATTATTAAAGTATTGTCTCCTTGGTTTAATGAATGTTTGTTGCGAAAATGTTGTGCAGTATCTTTTATTCACTGGAGAAATTCAGAATGTAATACTTGATCTTGTGCTGATACCGGCTGATACATGTGCCAACTTGTGAGTCAGGGGAGTACTAGCACTGTTTCCACTTTAAGCTCTGAATTAAAGTATCTAGCTGTGAATACAAAGTTGTGTTTTTTTTTGAAGTGCCCCCCTGATAGAGTGACTGAGGTTCCTCTTCACCTGTGTTACCTCCTGTTAAATCATCCGCTGTTGGTCTCAGTGTAGCACCCAGATGTCAGGGGAGGTAAACAGGTCTCAGTGGGTCAGATACACTGTGTTCTGGTTTCTGTGAAGTAGAAAAAAAAAGGCCTCAGCTGTGCTTTCCTGCCCGACTCTTTCGTATGTGTGATTATTTGATCCCTGTTGGTTTGTCTCCTCAGTGCCGCTTTCACCCCTGATGTGTCAGACTCTTCTCACTGATGTCTCTGCATGCACTCCACTCAAAGTGTCACTGTTAGTAAAGATCATGCAAGGACAGATGTCACTTTAAATATGCATATAACTCCATATACAAACCTACCACTGAAACTATCGCTCTTTATAAAAGTCAGAGACATTGCTTCTGATTTTACTGATTCTATACCAAGGATGAGAATACACTGTGTTCCAGTGCTCTCATCATGTTTTTTTTTTACTCCGGACTAAATGTTTTTCCTCTGGTAATTGATTTACCTCAAAGGAACTGTATGGAAGGAATTAGCATTGGAACAATTTCTAAGATGGCTTGTTTGCCATCCCAAAGTAGAAAGTGTCGTGGACTGCTGTTTTACTTTAACAATGTACCATTATTACAGACACATGTGTTCTCAAGTGGCAAGTATGCGCCACTTTGAATAAATTTGCCCTTCACCAACTGCAAACAAACACAGTCAGTCTTCTTGTTGAGGGTTTCAATTGCTTATGTATGTCACATGAATTGTACACAGTAGCACCTTGTAGAACATGTGGATCAGGGGACTTCCGGTTTGCAGCCAGAAAGGAAATTCATGCAAATCTGAGGCTTGTGGGTGCATTTCAACAGTTGCCTTTATTTTCCAATACATTTCTCAAAACCACAATATTAACACCTCTGAATTAATTTCTTCATTGCTGCGCTGTATGGCATAGTACATCTTCAGGGGTATTAAAGATAGTCCATCGCTGTCTAAATGAACATACCGACCAGCGCATACAACCAGAATGGCGACCGTCTCCCCTGAAAGAGAAAACCTCACTCTCAACTAAGGCAGTTGTGTCGGCCATTCAGGAAAAGTAACGGTGAACGTTTAAGACAAATAGACATAAAAACCACTACCATCCAGTCCACACATTCTAAAATTGAAATAAAGTTGTTGACACTAGCTGACCACCCATCCATCCATCCATCCATCCATCCATCTTCTGTCCAACTGCTTATCCTTTTCAGGGGGCCGGAGCTGATCTCAGCTGACATCTGGCAAACAGCGGGGTACACCCTGGATAAGTCAAGGGTTCATCACAGGGCTGACACACAGGGACAAACAGCCATTCACGCTCACATTTACACAATTTAGACTAACCGATTAACTTTTGTGTGTCTTTGGAGTGTGGGAAGAAGCTGGAGTACCTAGAGAGAGTCAGTGCAGACACAGGGAGACATGCAACACTGAAACTCCACACAGAAAGCCTCCTGTCCCTGCCAGATCTTAAACCCAGGACCTTCTTGCTGAGGGGCAGGAATCGGTCCAATATCTCATAGACAAAGATGATGATCTCCAGGAGAAAGCTGAAGGCTGTGATTCAGCAGTATTTTAGGAGCAAAACATAGCAGAAATCCTTGGCACCAGAAAGGTTTCTACTCTGATCACTTGCGAGAGGGCACACCGCCTAGGAACCCCCCCCACAGCTGGTGGCGACGTGCAAAGTCCATAAACATGAAGGAGAGGGTGACCATTTAAACCCTGCCCCATCCAGCTAAACTACAAATTACGCATGAGGGAACCATCAGGTGGTTTGTGTCACCTTGGTGGAATTCTATTTAGCTGAGCTGCTGAGAAAAAACAATATAACCTAAAAAGCTCTATAACCCTACTTTGTTAAAACAACCTGCCAAGAACCCCTGCTCAATCTTTATGTTTTCTCTTTTTCCGTTTAAAAGCGGAATTGTTATTATTATTTGGCATTCCCCTTACTTAACTGTGGCATATGTTATATCTCAAGTCCAGTTCCCATTGACTTACCAGGTTCCATGCCCGTGCCTTAAATTCAGACTGTTGATTGGAGGCTATAGTTCCTAGACACTTTAATGTGGCTTGATACTTATTATACTTCTTTTGTAACTGTTGAGAGGTCTCGTAGAGACAATAGAGAGTAACCTACCCACTAGGGATGCTTAGTTCAAGTGGCAAGTAGGGCTGGGCGATATGGCCTAAAAATTGAATTTCCGACCAAACTAAATTTACGATTTTAATCGTTTTTTTTTTTTTTCCTTCTCAAAAACAAACTACACATGACAAGGAAATTATTCAAAGCATTGCTTTCATTTTAATGCTTTTACTGTAAACAAAATTGTCCTGCCATTTGAAACAGTGCACCTTCAAACTCACGTGATATAAAATGTGTCCGTTTTGGATAAAAGGCTTTTGTAAACGTACATTTAACATGTCAGATAGCACGTTTTTATAAAACAGTGCAGTTTTGATATTGGTACTGAAGTGTGTTAAGGCAACTTTCATCAAATACTACTTTTTGCAGAAGGTGCCTTTTTTTTTTTACAAACAGTATTTTGTATCCCTGAAGACATGTAAACTAACATTTGCATGCATTGCATAGTAAACATCTCATGTTGGTAGAAGGTACAGGACGTGAGGTATGCGCTTGCCTTCTTTTTACCACATTTTTGGCCAGGAAGACGAGCCTGTCTGCTACCTCTGGCTTTAGACATCATGCCCTGTTGTGGCTTCGTAGCACAAGCCTGGGATCGAACATATTCAGCATGTGGATGAACCTCCAGCTATTCCACTGCATAGACAGGCACCATGTCTTTAAAGATATGCAACGTGACTGTATCCATTAAGGCTGTCCCTCGGGCCCCTTTCTTGTCGTGCATGACATAATTATTAAATGATTCCACTAATTTTGGATGCTTTGCAGTGGGTATTAGCAGGCTGCCGCGGTCTTGTACATCTCGTAGTGAACAACAAGTGTCCCACTCTGATGCATGTGTCTGTTTGAGAGGCTGAATCAGTGGGTGCCTGCTGCCTTTAGTTGCAACAGCCTTCAGACAAACTTTGCAGCAGACCGTGGTTTGTTCGAGGTCTAATGCTACAAAACCGAAGAACTAATGACAGCAGTTCTTGACGACAGCAGTGCCTTTTTAAAGAACAATGTCTTGGCTTCCCTAATTGGAAGAATAAATGGGAATCAGAACTTGACTGTATGTATAACAACAATTACTGGTGTAATATCCTAAGAAATAAATAAATAAGAACACAAAAAATAAATAAATAAATAAATAAATAAATAAATAAAAATATCACATTAATCTCAGGCACAGCTGGTAAAAAGTGTATTATGCAAATATTGAAAATCAAATCTTCCTCCATCGCATCGAGACAATAGTTAAATGAATTAACATAATATAGCACACCTATGAAAAAAATAAATTAAAAAAATCTTATTTAATGTGCAGATGAATCCAGAAAAATATGAAGAATATATGTGGTTCCTATCCTGGCTTTAATACCATCATTACATCCACTTAACTAGCAAGTCAGTATAAAATCAACCCACCTCACTTATTATTCTGTCTAACTTGTGTTTGTGATGAATGTTTTATCAACACTTGGGACCTCATACCTTACCTGATTGTATTTTTTTTTTTTGCATTTTTGCATTTTTGTGTTTTTTTATTTTTCGGTTGTAACCATAGAGAAGTTATTTGATAATTTGTCTTTTGGGATACTGTGTTTGCTTGTTAGGGTTAGGGTTTGTTTTTCTGTCTGTTGTCTCTCTTTTGTAAGTATACATGAGAAATGCCTTCAGTAAAAACATGTTTAAAAAAAAAACATCTGTCTCAGGAAAGCAGGTCACCCAGTAATCAGAAGGTCTGTGGTGTTAACCCCAGATTCCCCGTCTGCATGCCTGGAGGCAAGATGCTGAACCCCTAATTGCTCATGATGGCTTTTCCATTGGTGTTTGAATGGCTGGGTATGGAATTTCTGTGGGAAACTTAAGATATGAAGCACTATATCACTTGTGATGAGCAGGTGCACTTTGCATGGCATCAGTGTATGAATGTGTTTGAATGGGTGAGCGTGCCAAGTGTGCAGCAATACAGGTCGGTAGACTGGAAAAGCCTTTTATAAATACAAGTCTGTTTACCATTTAAAATTCTGGAATTAGCAATGACACTAATTCACACAACAAATGCCAAAAAATAGATCTTGGGATAATGATTCAGGCACTGTGTGATTCAGCTCTGCAACTGACACTGATTGAACACATAAGAATACGTTTCCTTTGTGGCAATTCATCAGATCACATCACACTAGTGGGAAATTAACATTTAAATTAACCACATCCTTACTGGCTCAGTTACCTAAACACTCACACAATAGCATTATTGATCTTCTAGATTAAGACCAAATGCGAAATGTGATTGGGTAAGATCCATACGTAGGCGGGGTTAGGAGGCACAGTGTATTCTCATGGAAATATGATGGAAAAACAATAGGCTATGGCGCTATATTAGCTTGTAGCTGATAGCCAGGGCTACGTTCAAGAGTATGCTAATGGCTGTGAAATAATGTATTATAGTCCACAGCAAGGCCACAATGTGAGGTGGACACAGCAATTGCTTGTCTGTCCTGGAGTAAACCTTCTGTCCTGCCGGATGTGCTGGATGACTTCTTGTCACCTTCGTTTTCCATTCCACATCATAGAAGCTCAGTTTCCATGGAAGCAGACAGCCACAAAGATCATGAATAGCATACTAGTGCTGTGAGCATCAGGTTGGAGCCTGCACACATGCACTATGAGAGGAGCTATAATGACTCACAGCGGTGGTAGTGATGAATCATGCCCGGGTTGACACGAGGTGAGGAAATATTTGCTGCACGGGATTAATGCATCGCTCTCACCAACAAATAGGTTTTGCCAGTGGAGCAGTCCACCTGAGGCGCTGGAACATGACTGCTGTAATTGTACAAACATGCAGTGAAATGCAAACCACAGATATGTTTAAAGCGGCTTTCATTGATAACTGCTTGAAATTGTGGATTCTGGTGATATCTTTTAATGCGCACCTTTAAGTGCTAGTTACACCAGCTGCACTCACATTCCAGCACCAGAGCTAATAGCGTTATAGCCGTAATCAGAGCAAGAGAGTGAGCTTACGATTTTGACCACATGAAATGACATTGGAGCTTACTGGCGGATGAGTTAAACCATTAGAGTTTAGGGGTGTGAATGATAATGTGTTTCATATCTGGATAAATTCTACATGAACACAGATTATTTTTAAGAGGGTGATTGCCCATCATAAGGCGATGGTTTGCTATGTTGGTATTCACGCATGGATCTGAATTGGTAATTCCCCTGCTGATATAAATATGATGAGCCGCAGCACAGAGAGATTCCACAGACCTCAGGGCGTGTAAAACCACTGGCAGAGGACTAGCCAATCAGCAAGGCTGGCAGTTGCCATGATGACAGTGCCCACACTCTGCCAAGGGGATGTCCAAACCCCCATCCAAAGGGGAATCCTCATCATCCACAATCACTGACAAAGATGCAGAGAGGAGAGAGGAAGAAAGGAGGCTGGATCAGGATCTTGAATTATGGACAAGACTGCGCTGGCAGACAACAGGGATAAGTGAGGAGTGCAGTGCTGCTGATGGCTCTCTGTTCACTGCTCTGTTCACATCCGACACATCTGATCACATTCTAATGTTCCTTTATACCCACGACCTGACACTCTGTTGTAGCACAGCCAAAGATCTTATTAGTTTCAATAACAACGATGGGTAGTATTTGGAATTGCATCCATAGCATTGGCTTAATGAAAGACACGGGAGGGTTAACTCAATATCCAAAATTTAAGTGTAAAATGATTAATGACTTTAATCATTTCAACTAGCTCAGCATTGCATCCTCGTGAAGTTAAACAACAAAAATAAATGTTATGAGGTACATTTTAGAGCAACATTTGTTCTAAAACATTAGTATTTTCACTGACTATTCTCACAGGTAGATTGTGTATGGAAAGGTCAGATAAAAGACCAACATACATCACTAATAGCTCCCAGAAAACATTTCATCAACAGAGCTTCTGCCATCCAACAGAGATCTTCGTCAGGCACTGTCGAATCATCATCACAAAGCAGGAGAAGCAAGGCAAGCAACACATTTAACACTCAGGTTGTGAGTACATTACAAAAGACACTCTATACTTAATCCACGAGGCAGCAGGTTTCAGTAGCTTTTTCTTCTTAAGTAAAACCTCTAAATTTCCTCCCCTTGGAGAGAGTGATAGCCCTGACCCCAAGATATCATAGACAGGAAATAGTATGATTACATGACAACACTGTTGAATGTCAAAGTGTGCTGCTCTCAGAAAATGCACAAGTTTGCATCCTATAGGGCAGGTGTACTCAAATACAAATCTTAAAGGGCCACAACAATTTTTTTTAAATGACTCAAAGTTCCATGTATTGAGGTCGGTCAAGCCACGTGCAAGAATACTGTAATATTCAGAAACAAAATGTCCTTTTCATTCAAAACAACACAAATACAAACTAAAATAAAATGTAATTTCCATTTTGACATAAATCAAAATACATAGTTGGATATATTCTCTTTTTGTTTGCCTTCAAACATTGTGTGTCAGGACGAGTTTAAAGAGGGAAAACTATGGATAGAGGAGGGTGGATCCAAACACAGTTACTCATGGAACGGGAGGCAGTATTGGGGAAACAAAAGGCAAGCTTTTATTTTACAAAAGCTGAATTCCACAAAAAAAAAATCAAGGGGCAAGAAACAAAATAAGTCCAAAGACCAAAAACCAAAGTAGCAAAGAAAACAGTACAATAATGCATGAAGAAAAAGGTAAAGTACAAATCAAAACCAAAGTTCAAATTAAACAAATGCAAAATGCAAAAACTAAAGATCCAAAAAAAACAAAAACCATAGGGAGACTGGAAGGACATGGACTGGAATATAGAGCAAGGCAGCAGCAGACAGAGACCAACAGAACGCAATGACCGGACAAGGAAGACACAGACTAAATACACAGACACTAACGATAAGACAAGGAACAGGTGAGGTGGACCAACAGGTGAGATAATGAGGCATGGATGAGAACACTGACAGAGGGAGGGAGACAGAGGGACATACACAAGGGAACTTAAAGGACACATGAGGGCATGGAAAAACAAAACATGAGACATAAGACATGATGCAGAGACATGGAAATCAAATACAAGAAATCACAAAACAAAACCAGAAGCAAGACCACACACGGGTCTTGCGCTGGTTGGAGGGAGAAATACACGTTTTCGTGCAATCTTGAACTGCTCCAAAAACGGAAGTGAAAGTTAAAATTGCGCTTGCAGCAGAGAGTGACCCGGCTGTCTGTGTATCATTGGCATGGAGAAAAGTCCTGGTGTGCACGTGCTGACCCAACCAAAACACATAGCAAAGGAATAACAATTCGGGGGGCCACAAAAAGGAGGCCGGTGGCCCAGAAGTGGCCCGGGGGCCGCCTATTGAGGACCACTGCTACAGGGCTTCTATGTGCAGCAATAGCTTCAGGGTTTTCAAAGTTCTATCCCTCTTTCCAACACACATGCAGACATTTGGACCGAATCAATGCAGAGTAATGACAGAGGGCTCCTACTGTATCTGTATGTACCTCTACTGTTGACCATAAATGAGTCTTTAGTGCGACATGGAATAATTTAGAACAATAAGAGATAATTAATCAGACAACACTGGGTGTCCTCTAATAATGTATTCAGTTTTCAGAAAACCAAGGACAAATCAAGGACTTCTTTCCTTGATTTGATATTTAAAGCATGATTAAGTTACAATCATCCAATGTTTTATTCATTCATTTAATCATGTATTTTGTTCCTCTGAGAACACATCACCCTATGTAGCGGTGTTCCTTCTGTCAGTACTGTTAATGTTTCGATCTCATTTTGGTAAAGGTCATGTTTTACTTGTGAATTAATAGGAGCTGACTGTACAGCATGTGAGACTGGGAAGTTTGATATTGAGGACCATAAGGCTTTTCACAGCTCTGTGTAAGGCCTGAAAGAGGATTTAAAGTGATATGGATTCATATTAATTACATTTATAATATTATATCTATACTATTTACAAACGTAAATAATACATTTTTTTTTTCTCCATATTGCCTGTAATTTATACAAGATGGTGTTTGAGATCACAGGGAAGTGGCATGTCATGAAAGATGATGCATATGCAGGGAAGTGAGATCTGATCCTGAGTGGTCACTCCACTGTAATCACCAGGTGTGAGCTGACGAAGTTAGTCCAATTATGGTGAGATCACTCAGGATGAATGTTGATGCCAGGTGTACATGTTAGTATAGAATGTTGCATTATAGATAAAACCAGTCAGTTTGCTATTCATAAAGTAATCTTTAATCTTTAAACTTTAAACTGATATCAAGTCGTTCCACGTTAATAAGCTCATGCACCCTGCTAATAAATGTAACATTTTCTCACCAGAAGCAGCGCTGTTGTTCATTTGTTCAGCCCTGTGACTTCATTTCTCAATTCAAACCCAGTCACCTATTGCAGTTTGCAATATGTATTTGTATGGATGAATTACTCCTGTGGCTTTTTCATGATGACAAAGATTTCCCTGCAGCGTATCCTTGCAAAACATCCATCCATCGTCTGTAACCATTTTATCCCTTTTTTTCAATGGGGTCGCAAGGGTTTTTGCTGGAGCCAATCCCAGCTCATCGCAGGGCCCTCAATGATGGCAGAGGCCGCCATGAAAGGTGCCAACCACACATCAGGAGCAACTTGGGGCTCAGTATCTTCCTCAAGGAGACTTCGTCATGCAGCTCAGCTCGGCCGGGAGCTGGGATTTGAACCAGCGACCTTCCGATCACTAGCCAACCTGCTCCACCAGCCGCCCCTTTCTTGCAAAACATGCATCATCAGAATGTATTGCGGCGTTTCTGCTACGTTTTCTCTTGGCATGTGATGTCGGAGTGGGATGTGGCGATGTTCGACTGCACAAGTGATCAGAGAGGATGCTAACAGTGTCTGACATGCAAGTAAAACTCATCTGACCGTCCCTCATCACCTGCAGCCACCCACTACCACAGATCAATTTCTACAGCAAGTCAGACTTCCGAGAGTCCCCGTCCACATGCTGAGTTAATATTCACTTTCCCAGGTTCAGTCAAGTGGACAGTTTCCTGGAAATGAACTGAGGTTTGTTATCCAAGTCATCTTCTATGGCTGCTTCATGTCAATAACACTTACCATCTGAAGGGCACTTGAATGCTTCCACAGGGCTGCAACTGATGCTACAATCTACCATTCTTATTCTTTATTCATCATATTTAGATGTGTCACAGAGTTGCTGGCATAACTGTAGGCAAAGAAAAAAGACCTAAAGGAGTTAAATGTCTAGCAATGTACAGTCCCTTTGCGATGCTTTTTACAACACAACTTTCTGAAATGAAACTCAGAGAAGCAACTACACTACCTATCTACAGTCTGACTCTGCAGATGTAGACTTTTGCCATAAAGACTCTACAGAAAACAACAGTAGGCTCTGAGCTAATAACCTACATGCTGAAAAGACAAGTTACCTTAACCCCAATCAGGGTGCTAACAATCAGAACACAAACAAGCAAGCAGCTCTTACCTTTTCTTTTGAGGGGATTTAAATGCTGTCCACACCACAAGTATGATCACCGTACGAGTCACTATAAAGATAATGATTTGCACATCAACACAGATGAAATATAACATTCTGTAGACGGTAGTGCCAAGCATGGACTGTGTGGTCCAGCAGTGTCGGCAGCTAAGGAAAATGAATATTAATGACCTGTGCTGAGACACAAAAGAAAACCCTCGCCAGGAGTATGTGGTTTTACAAGATTCTTCAAAAATAAGGTGTCAGGAAACCCTAACGCTGTGGTTTTAGTTTTGAAGACAACTTTAATGCGTAGTTGTGGCTGAGTCAAAATCAATTATCCTGCCGATTGTTATAAAGGACATCGAAACAAAATGCAAAGACCCCACCAGCACCAATGATTGTTTTGTACTAACTAAAGTGTATTTCGCAGCTTTATATACATTTTAAATATGTTGTATAAATATAAATACAATATATGTGCAAATAAGACTGAGTTACTAGAAGAGACCATCTAAGAAATGTCTCTCATATGCTGTCAATTTCATGATAGGTCAGTTACAGTTCGAAAGTGATATCATAATTACTCTTCCAACATTATTTTTTACAACTTTTTTTTTGTTATATTGTGAAACATCCCCAAATGGGGCTAAGAGATAGCCCTGTAAATTCAGATGGATTCTGATTGGCAGTCAATTTTTCTCTTGTTTAGTAAGAATTATGAAATTGATCCCAACGATATTGGTCCCCATTGTCTTTGCTATAGTTGGGGTGTGGACTCCGCCATCCACGTTAATTAGAGGCCAGGGTTCGCCCACAAGCAAACGTTTGATGATGAAGGTCCTCTTAACCTGTTGCAGGTACACTGCAATGGTTATGCTGTTTTGGGCACAGTGAAATATGCAAAAATGATAATGCCTGCAGCCAGACCCTTGCTTCAGTGCACACACAGCTAGGAAGAAGGGTTCAGTCAGTCATCTTAAAACACCAAGTACCAAGTGATGAAGTGACTTTAAAACTAACTAAGGAGAGGAGTGATGCAAATTAAAGATAAATACACTTTAAGTCAGATGTTTGTCAGAATTTTGATTTACATTGTGGGACTCTTTTTTTATTTATTCCAGTTATGGGTGGTTCCACATTTAGAGCGATGCAGGGGTAGTTTGATTTTGGATTTGGCTTGATTAAATTAAAGGGGAATTGGTGGAGGTACCATTCTAGTTTTTTTTTTTTTTTTTTTTTTTTTTTAAATCATAACCCAATACTTGTTGAAATCTACATTCCATGAAAGCCACTAAAACATTTCTGCTAACTTTGTGTCAGGCATATCTACAGACCTGCTGCATACTGCTGTCGTACACAGCCTTTAAATAGAATATACAGCATCCATGTGATGTCTCAGGAAAAGCCACAGGAGACCTGCCTCATGCTGTGTCCGACAACGTGCAGCCTCACACAGTCGATGTAGCCTTTGATGGTGAACACATTTTTCTATTAGATGTACATTTTCTACGGCGTGTATGATGTCGTTGATGCTGATGGGCCAGAATTGTGCGTGTGACATTTTTTTTTTTTTTTGTGAGTTAAGTTGAAATAATATATTAATCATGTTGCTCAACAGGACATGTTGTGTGATTTCCCAGTGGCGAATGCATTGGAAACTACAACTGAGATGTTGATTGCCAAAATTGACGGTTGGATAATTGCTACGGCACATGGCTGCTTTCTGTCCAGAATCGACCAGGCAGTCAATCATCAGTAATAGGACCTTGTACGTACAACCATCCACTCACACACACCCACACACATACGCACACACACACACACACACACACACACACACACACACACACACACACACACACACACACACACAAAAGAAAAACAAGCCAACAAGGAACCTTCAAAAACAATTGTATTTTATTTGCTTTATCGCACATTCAAATAAGACAATCAAAAAGCTCTGATTGTTCCATTAAAGGAGAAACTAAAACACAGGCAGGGTAGATCTCATCCTGTTTAATCAGGCCTCTCTGCATCATAATAAAGTAATTTGTCAGTATTTATATATGTCATATTTAATCAGCAGCATGAATTTTAGAGGTGCTGAAATGCAAATGCAGCACAGTTGACTGTGTCAGACTGCTACTGTGAGCCACACTGAACTCCTGAACCTGATCCAACCAGGCAGCACAGTGGCAAGTGTGTCTCCAGAACATGAACTCAGAAGTAAAGTTAAGTGTCTTGTAACTGTAAAGACTGATAAGATCCAAGACACATAAATGTGACTGTTTGGGATTTTGTTTCCAATAAGAATCATGTCATTTCATCTTATCTAAAACAGCTTTGACATGTAGCTGGTGATAATTCGACTCTGTTACATCCATAATCTAATAGAGTAGGGTGCAATAAAACCAAAACTACATTTTGGTGTGATGTTCCGCAGATACCATCTGGTAAACAGAATTGCAACAGATGTGTCAGGTAATTGCAACAGTAAATGAAAGCTTCATATAGACCATACTCACACAGTGACCATCTTCCTCTGATGTCATAATCAAGGTGGGAAGTTTAAGTGGGAGGGGGAGAAAATGGAGGGAATCTGACAAATAATTTTTATTTCACCGCTTCCTGATTAATCAGAAAAATGTCAAGAGAAAGGACAGTGACAAGTGAAACAGCGTATGTCACGATACATTAAGTAACCTGGCATCTAACAAGTTTTGTGCAAAAACATCACCGTTTATAGTGTTCCATGATATGATAGGAGTGGAGTAAACACCACTTGGACACATTTATTTAAGCATGGAAGTGAAACGCAATGGGTGTGATGTTAGTCAAGCTTGCAGTGGAACATCAACTGCCTTGCATGCTGTTCACCCAACCAAAGAATTGTTCGGGTTAGATAACGACATTATGTGACATTATGCTCACTGAAACACATATTTCGGTGTCGTTTTCACCACCACGGCACGGCAATTTAAGAGGATATTCATCTGATTTAAGTGAGATTGCCTCGTGGGCAATGCAGTATTACTGGACAGACTTCAAAACTGGGTTTGACTGTCTGACACAGTCTAAAAGACGTTTAAGTCATTGATGACAGGAACAGTTTTGTCTAAATATTTACATGTCTTTGTTTGCCTTGAACCTGTGTGTGATCAACCTCAACTGGCAATAGAAACATTTTGTCCTTTGATTCATCATTCACAAGTAAATACGGATTACCCATCATCCATGTATAGGTTCCCTTGAAACCTCGCTTTCACCTCCTATTCTGTCTTGACAGTGGGCTCGATTTTCTCACAGAAAAAAAATGAGCAGCAGCCAAAAATATATTGACTGAAAAGGTGTAGGCTGAAGATTTAGCTCATGTTACCCTTATTATATATCATATAAGCAGCTAATGTTTTAATAGTCTATACATACAGTACATACAAAAAACATGATAGAAACGAAACAGAACATGTGCATTATCTGTACGGTTTTATAATCAGATAGATCAGGTTTTAAAGCATGTAAGGTAATAAAGCAAATACAACTTTTTTATGTTTTAGACATTTTATATAATTTATGTACAGTATGAATAGTTCAGGCTCTCGCAGTGACCACTGTGTAATACCACATAGCATATTCAACAACTCCGAACATTCTCCTTCATGTAATGTTATATATTGATGTCGATCTTCAAGGTAACTTCTTAGCCATGAAAATGCTGCCCCTCTGATGCTATATCACCGCCTCTATTCAGTCATGTGACCTGAGTCCTTCACAAAGAAACCCACAGTCCAGCAGCATGAAACAACTGCAAAACATCATCTACAAGTTTGTATATGCAATCAAGTTAGTTATATTGTCATGTTACAATCTGCTCACATGTTGCAAATAAAACCCTAAAGATGTTAAAAAAAAATGGCTATAAAAGATAAATGATCAGTGGCATTCATGATGTCCTCAATGTTGATATGTAAAGATAGTTCAATAACTCACCAACTACTTCAACTATAGCCCCAAATCACAGTCACATTGCCTCAGTGGTCTTTACAACCTGTAAAGAGAATGACATCCTCTGTTCTTAGAACCTCAATTCGAGTTAGGAAATGATTTTCAATATTGAGAAAAAATAACAAAACCCATTTAACATGGAAAACACGATGGAAGAAACCTCATGAAGCGCTACAGATGAGGATCCCTCTCCCAGGACAGACAGACATGCAGTAGATGTCTCATGTGCAGAACAGAACAACAAAATAACAATTTGCGAACTGCACCGACAGAATATCTGATATAATGAACAATATACGTATGGTGTGTGGATTCAGGAGACGACTGAGCTGGCCTCCCGAGCCACACGACCCCCTCTCCGCTGTAGTGACAGGAAAGAGGGCAGGCCACACAAGATAAATCACAGTAAAACAGAGAAGATCGGAGTGAAGAGGCATCGCATTTTTTTTCAGAAATGCAGATATAAGGAGACAGCAAAACAGAGGTGAGCAATCATCCAGGAAATGGTGATTCTTTTTGCATCAATATGTGAGAAACGGGGGCCATGAGAGGTAGGCGGTCCCAGGGGCCCGTGGTCCATCAGAAAGGAGTCTAAGTGGAAAAAAAGAGGAGGAGGAGAAAGCTACAGAGTAAACTCCTGGCCGTCATGGACAACACCTCCCACTTTTTCCATGGACATGCTGAGTGCCGTGGGCTGCTCTTTCAGGGACAAGCAGTCTTCAGTCTCTGCTGCTGTCACACTCTTCAATCAATGGACTGAAACCAAAACTGGACTACACTACACAACAGTCACACTTTTCAACTGTTTATCCGCTGGTCTTAGTTGACCAATCATGCTGTGACATGTACTGTAAGTACTGTATTTGTTGCTGCAAACACAACTATCTCTGACACAGTACACTTTACTGCTGGCAACCACTGCACGCTCGTTGTATTTGTCAGCGGAATCACCCTTTAATAGATGTTTGGAGCTCTGCTGTTAGGATGAACTGCCCCGTTCATGCCAGGTTTGCCTTAAACCTAAAGGGAGGCACCCAATACAGTCAGCACTATGATATACATCTTAACTTTTACTTACTTTGCAACACACTGCTGGGAAATATCAAGCATATGTCGTAGAAATTAAACATAGGCCCAGTGATAAGAGCTAAGGAGCAATCTGGGTATGCTTTTTGTTGCTTATTGCCTATAACATAATGGTATGGTTGCATTAATAGGACTGAAACATTGAGTCAGGAATTCATCGAGAGTAAGGATTATGTGCTTTAGTCATTCGCCTGTGAGTCAACAGTAACTATATGTTATTGACCAATATTATTTATTGATGTACACTTGCGAACCTTTGTGGAAATGCAATTTAAAAAGAAAAGCAAGTAAATCGAGTACACATGGATCACTACTGGTTTCAAGTCTTAGGAATGACTGACCCAGTGTGGAGAACAATGGAACTGCATCACAGTGTCGACGGATGAAGGTGGTTTCTGACACTGTTGTTAGATGGACTGAAACGATTGGTCAGGAAAAAAGACAATAATCCACTTCAACTTTGAATACGTACCTCATAAAAGATAAATATGAAGCAAAGGATTCTTGGCAAAGATTTTTTTTATTTTTTTTTATTGTCATTATAAAATAAAGAGTAGAAACTACAGTATACTGTTTGTACACAAACACTGACTGGTCATTGTAACAACCTGATAAAGAGAGGGAGTGACATCATGATAAAAGTAAACACAGGTAGGAATGTTGTAACCCAACACTACAGCTGTGAACGCGTCACACTATTGCACTGGACATAAGCAAAAGGCTGAAAAGAATACTGACTAACAAGTGAAGTGTTGAACTCAGATCCTACATGGGGAAACTATGACAGCATGTAAAAGTCACTGGGAGTAAATAATGTCACCAAGGTCTACTTTCCATTTTGTCTGATATTACTTAACGTGTATGACACGATATAAAGGTTGGACCAAAGCCCAGTAACTCTTTCGTAACCTGTTATTGTTCTGATCTGGACACATTCCATTCCGCTTCCATTTCTTCCATCCTTTGTGCTCAGTACAGCCAGCTTTTCCTCACTCAAATTAAGGATCTTTGAACAGAATTGAATGTAGGTGGTTCCTTTGGTTTTTTCATCAATGACTGGCCAAAGCTTGGTTCACTACACACCCCAACCTGAACCACCAGCACAGATTCAAATCAGTAACATGGCACAGTATCTTAAATGTTAAGCGTGAAACAAACTATCTCAGAGGGACGAACTCGTTTGTTGAGGAGTGCAGCCATTTTTATAATCACATTTAAAATTCAAGACACCATATCATTTATTTGCCCCTCAATAACGATGGGAACAATCTGAAGCTTGCATTATCCAAAGGCAGTTCAAGTCTTTAACTGAGCAATATATGCACAGGAAACACTGGCGCAACAGTTCCTTAGGTATACAACGGTACCAGAGTAACAAGGCTGTCCATTCAGGTAGCATCCAGGGATCTGACCACCTTGATGTCTCAACTTCGCTTCCTCTGTGATCTGTGTGTTACTGGTCCTTTATGCTGAGCACTGGGTCCACCAGTCTGTTATGAACGTGCATTAAACCTACAATGAAAAGAAACAAGATAAAAAAGTATGTTAGACGCACGCACAGTTACTGCAGGATGCTACTGAAATGACAACGCTAAGTTTGTGTGCTGCAGTCGAGTCTTGCAGAAATATAAGAAAGTGTTTGTTTTACTTAAGATCCTTCAGAATTGCTGCAGATCAGTTTTACATAATCTGAGATAATAAAATGCGAGTTTCTCTGTCCATTCTGATCTGCAAGGTGAGTTAAAGTGAATAAAAAAAGTAACTGCAGCAGAGTGCACACCTCTGCCAAGACACAACAGCACCCTTTTGTGCTCACTCAGATAGCAGCCACCTAAATTCACCTGATTTTCCACCCCCAATCAAGATGTATGATTGTGGAGGTAATAAATGAAAGGGGGTGACACCAAATAAGAGTCTGCTGGGCTGAGCCTGCTAGCCACTCAAGTTGTTTTTGCTACTTGTTAAGTCAGCAAGGACGGAGCCGCTGTCGTTGGCACCTTTGAAGTATTTGACTGTTTTGACCCGCAGCTCCAGGGTGGCGTCTTCATCGCAAACGAAGATGGTGCGAGGGTGCTGCTGGAAGGCTGAGACCGTCCACATGTGGTTCACTCCCTCCTCTATGGCTTTGTACAGAGCGAAGGCTTTGTGTGCTCCTGTGATCAGAATCATCACCTGAGCAGAGGACAACAGCGTCGAAGCGTTAAGGCCCAGGAAACACACTGTATAGTCTTTAAACAGATGATCTCATTGGAGCCCAGTTTTAACATAAATACAAACAGTGCATACACTCTATAGTAGAGATCAGTGGAGGAATGAATTAGCTTCTTTTCAACCTGACCTCCTTGGCATCCATGACAGTTCCCACCCCCACAGTCAGAGCCATGGTGGGAACTTTGGAGAGGTTGTTGCCAAAGAAACGAGCATTGGCCACGATGGTGTCCTTTGCCAGGGTTTTCACTCTGGTCCTGGAAACAAGGCTGGAACCCGGCTCGTTGAACGCTATGTGACCATCAGGACCGATACCTATACAGAGAGACAATGGGAGGGAACCAACAGAGACTGAGCACACACGAGATGAAAAGATCCCCGACGTCTCCAACAGGCTCTGTTTGACTGATGGCGAGATGTGGTAGACAACGCAATATTCAAAGTCAAGTGCCTGACCTCCTACAAACAGCTCGATTCCTCCGGCCCCTGCGATCTTCTGCTCGTAAGCCTGACACTCTGCCTCCAGGTCGTCTGCGTTTCCGTCCAGGATGTGAGCATTGGCTGGATCGATGTCAATGTGCTTGAAGAAGTTGTTCCACATGTAGGAGTGATAGCTCTCTGGATGAGCACGAGGCAGACCTGGACAAAACAAAAAAAAAAAAAAGAAAGAAAAAGGGGCTTTCTTTTTTTAATTGCCATGAATCCAGCTGTGAAAACAGATGGTGTTTGTACTAACTTGAATGTTAAACACTAATTCCTTAACCACCTCACTCATTTTGAGATGAAATAAACCAGTAAAACTGCTGCTATCCAAGGTGTATAGCGGTCTTAAATCATTGCACAGTCAAGTGCTGCACCTGAGGGCTTTCACTTCACCTGCTGTGACTCTCTCTACCTGAGTGAGTTTAACTGGACACTGACTTTATGGGAAGTGCATCAAAGTTTGAGGCTTTTTGGACCTGATCTTACCATCCACCCTGAGCGATCCGATCACAATCGAACACTTATAAACCCACGTGTGAGCACCTGTACACCGACACCTCAGAATGTGACCTGGGCCACACTGAGGGACGGTCTACTAAACAGACCTCCTCTGTGAAACAAGAGTGAGATGCTGTCTATCGTAAATTCTTAATTATTCTGGGCCTCCTTTATATTCCAGCATTAGTTTTTATATAAATGCTTTCTTTCTTTATTTGAAAAAAAAAAACCTTTGAATCACTGTGTTCCAGTGACATGCAATCAGGATCATTTTTGCCAGGAAGTGACGGGACTCAGAGCTCCACTTGTGATCTGATCACTGAGAACAGATGGTACCAGGTCTGAACAGCCTTCTAAGCATGAGTACATGCTGCAGGTTAAAGTACTTATTCACTATGCATCCTCTCTACAGCATGTACTACACAACACACAACTGATGATAAGGAGTGAGGTGCTGACTTGCCTCCAGTGTAACAGCATATTATCCCATGTGCCAGCTCCTTACATATTCTCTAAAACGTCACGGCAGACTAACCAATCTGTCCTGCTTGGTTCTGGGGTTGAATGGCTGCGTGTGACTCACCGACGTACTCATCCATGTTGAACGTTTTCACATATTTGAAAGAAATATCGCCATTTCTGTAGTATTCAATCAACTTCTGGTAACAGCCATAAGGAGTACTCCCTGAAAGAAAGGGAACCGGTTAATACACAGCCAGCTCAACACTGATGCAGAGACAGAAACAGTCTGATCACAGTATTACTCTGTGTGTGTGTGTGTGTGTGTGTGTGTGGAGCTCACCTGTAGGTAAACCCAGGGTGAAGTATCTGTCAGCAGACGGCTTGAACTGGATGATTCTGTTGCGGATGTATTTTGCTGCCCACTCGCTGGCCAGGTTATAGTCGTCCAGAATGACCAGCCTCATCCTATCAGTTTACTGAATGAATAAGAACGGTTAAGGGCTTGAAGCACAGAAAACATCACCAGATGTTCTACCAGCGCCATGGAAGTCTGAAGATACACCCGGAAGTGTGAGAAAACAGCCGTTCAGACGCAGACGAACGTGTTATCAAAGTAAGTACAGTACAACGCTCACTTATTGAGAATACCTTGTTGAATATAGGTCAGCCTCATTACTGCAACATGTTTTGTAGCGGCTACTTTTAGCAGCTACAAGAACAAGAACAAGAACTTTAGCGACTTGAACAGACGCAGATTCTTCCGAGTTACGTGTACATGTTACTGCTGACGAGTCAGTCTTGCTACTCACCTCTACTAAAAGTAGTTATTGCTTTTTAACATTAAGTACACAAATGAAAATATGAGGTGTTTTTACCTGCGAGAGTTCGCTGTTTAGAAGATGGGAAGTCACGTGCTAAACGAAGCCTGTCTTGTCACGTGATCCGCCAACTGCTGGTCAGGTGATTTCACCAAAGTATGGAGAGCCGTATGGGTCAAAATGCTAACGCCAATGATAATGTTATTCCTGCTAAAGCATTGATAATAACAATAATGATAACATAATAATAATAATAATAATAATAATAATAATAATAATAATAATAATAATAATAATAATAATAATAATAATAACATGACATTTAAAAAAGACAAGTATGGAGGGCCATGTGGGTCAAACCAATAATGCTAAGAAGAAGAAGAAGAAGAGGATAATAATAATAATAATAATAATAATAATAATAATAATAATAATAATAATAATAATAATAATAATCACCAATCACCAATCACCAATTCCTATTTTAAAAGTGGTGACTTTGCTAAGTGCAATATAATTTTTCATTTTACATTTGAATACTTTTACACGCGGGAGCAGGCCACCAAATTCTAGCGAAACGGCTTCTTCGAGGCGTTGCGTGCGGAAGCCCTGACGGCAGCATGCCCCGAGGCGCGTGGACTGCGAGGGCCCGACCAACGCTGCTCGCAGCTTTAATTTTTCTATTAATGTTCAGAGAATTTAAATGTCAGTTTTTCTTTAATAGTATCATGTTTTGTTGGGACAGAGAAAAGATGCGAGGTGCGATGATGGGTACAGCCATGGCAGATCCTGTCGGAAAAGGATCTGCCAGATAGGGACTGGCACCAATTTGATAGGATCCAGCACCTGATCTGTCCCTAACAAATAAATCTTATATAATATCTAATGTAATTCATACCGTCATTTTATTTCCCACTTAAGTCTCTAAAACATCCCTTGTTTGCCCACTTTGCATGCATTTCAATTCTAATTTTAAAAGAAATGAGAGAAACAGTCATGTCACTCAGCAAGCCTGAAGTGTGGAAATGTTTTAGAGCTGTTAGAGTGAGCATTACATTTCATGAAAGAGATGGAGGCTGGGAGCAGGATAGTGTCTAGCAGGCCATAGATGAGAAAGATCAGGTCTAGGTGTGAAAATGTGGGTAATGGAATCGACACAGTCACAAGGCTCACTGTCTGCAGGAGCAGGAAGAAGAGCAGCAGGGTTAAGAAGTACGTCTTTTCACCTTGATGTTCGGCATGTCCTCAAATATCACGTGATGTAACCACCAGCTTTTATCAGCTACAGCAACAGCTCGTGGACACAGGGAGACGGCTGCAACAAGATCTGGTTTAGTTGAGAAATACCACCATCTGATTGTGTCAGAAGAGATGCCATAAAACTGTTCTTTTGGTAAACAAACTGCGTTTATGGAGGGTCGGGTTTTGGCAGTCCTAATGTGGGATCAGTCTGTGAAGAGGTTTCTAAGTCAACACATTTTGTCATCTGCACTGAGATTTTTACCATGAATCATGGAAGAGAGAGATGCCTCCCTCTGAATTGTTCGGGATCCATTGTCCTGAACGACATATGACATAATGGTTTTGGCACTGAAAAAACTACTGCTGGTGTAGGCTTTGCAAATTGTCTCAAAGCACGTTGTGGAATACTCCAGGACTATTGAGTATCATTGTGTGGCCTTTACCAAGCGAATGCAAACCAAAATTGACTGTCAAGATGAACTGACACAAAGAAAAAAAAAAGCATTTGCGATACTGAGGAGCACGATGATGTGTTGCAGCCTTTTTCTGACTTCAAATGTTGCACTGAGCACCATTCAGTTGACTGATCAGTGTGAATTCAGTTGTTGTTGTTCTGATGGGAGTTCTGATGGGAGAGTTGGGAGCTACATCATCATGGCTTTCACACATGCTTTTATCATGTCTATCAGTCTTTTAAGATGTATGCTCCATATTAGATGGCAGCATGGGATGTATGTGAAGAAGCTGTATGGGTTTTGTTAGTAAGTGCGGGCCGAAGGAGATACAACATTTGTATTTGTGGTGATGGTATAATTAGTTCTCAGGGGAATCAATCTGCTCTCATGCTGTCGGCTGCTTTTCCCTTTTTTCTCTTTCTTTACTATCCTCCTGTGTCATTCTCTTTCTTTCTCAGTCCTTTTCCTTTTTCCTCTCACTTCCTGTGCCCATTGTTGTCTGCTTCCCTCCTGTGGCGTGACTAGAATAATGGCTATTTCTTTTGGAAGCATTTTTTAATACTTATGGCAATAAATTGCCCACAGGACTGACCGACAACATTTACTGTACTGATTATATTAAAGATATCGATCTATCCATCTATCTATCTATCTATCTATCTATCTATCTATTGACCAACTGCCCATTTCTCTTTCACATAGTGGTAAATAAGGTTTAAGATGTATACATTTAATGTATACATTGGCGAGACAATAACGATTAACGTCAGGGTTATGCTAACCGTCGGAAATCCACAGAAGAAGAAAAAATAAGCAGGTTGTGATAAAACATGTAAATAAAAAAAACACAAATAATAGAACAGCCCAGATAACTACACAAAGCAAAAAAAACACAAAAAAAAAAACAATATGAACAAAGCGCAAGTTGAGGTTTCCGCTGTAGCAGCTCCTAAAGCAACCACCATAGCAACACAGCAGTGTCTATACTAACCACCACTGCAACGATATCATACGTAACATCCCATAAAAATGGGATCAAAACACATATTAATGTAATACCGATCTTAAAATGTTGCATTTTTCACTGGAAATAAAATTAATGGCAGCCATGTTTTTTTTTTTCTTCTTGCAGCCAGATAGTCATGTGACCTGGACGCAGGCAATAGAAAGTCTAGGTGAGCATAAATAATTGCAGACATCTTACAATTTAAGAGGCATTATTGTGAAACTACTACATTTTGCCCTGTGGACTAATATAGCTATTATACATTTTCATTTGAGAGTGGGTTGTTAAATCGGTCAACAAAGACGTTGTGAGTATAACACCATCAAGGTAGGCTCTGTTCTTGGGCAGTATACTCTCAAACTTTTATTTCTCGCCTGCCATTAAAATCATAGTGCATTGCCCACATTTCTTTGACTGGCTGATTTGATTTACATCTATGAGCATTTCAAAATGTAATTTAGCCTCATATTTTGTAGACTTTTGTAATTTTGGTTGCCCCTCTGGACAAAAGTTGGATAAAGCACAACCACATCATGTCATAAAGATTCTGATCTGTCTGGAATGTGCAAGGCAAAGTCACCGTCAGCGGATGATGGGCGCAACACAATTAAAAATAATATTTAATGTATGCTTTTTCAGCATCAGGTGGAGTCCGACCTGGTGACAGGAATTAAGAATATTTGCAATAACTATTCAGAAATAGCTGACCTTCTCATTTATGGTCTCACTTGCTGATAAAGGTCCTATAGAATAAATTGAATAACTTTTTTGCCCGGAAATATGTAAATTTGAGGATAATCAGAACAGAAAAATCTTCACTGACTGATGTTAATGCCTAAATAAAGAAACTCTGTTTTCATGAGTCAGTAACCAACACAACACAATTTCTTACGGTTTTACTTTGTATTTTATATTTGACAGATCCTGCCACTTGAGTATGAATTTCTTCTCCAAAACTACATAGTGCCTCTTTAAAATATTTGTTAGAAAAGTAATCCAAATGTTTTCAAAATAATTAGTTACATAACTTTAATAAAGTAAGTAAAGTAATTGCATTACTTGCTACATTTTGAACAGAGTAACCAGTGAGCTGTAACCCAGTGTGATTCAATCCTGGTCATCCATGATTTAAATATTTCCCTGCACCAACACTCCTGTTTGAAATGAATGGGTTGTTATCACAGTTCAGCTTGATAACAAGCTGTTTTTTTATTCAGATCAAGTGTGTAATAGCAAAGAAAAAAAAAACATGCAGGACAAGGAGGACCAAGATTGTAAATCACAGCTGTAATCTATTCAGTTCTGTGCTACTGATGCTGTTATGCTCTGTGTTCACCATGAGGTTTGGGAGAGGAACATAATCAAAGTAGTATCAAAATTAAAGTAATGTCACATTCTGTTACTCTTGGATTGCCTCAGTACCAAACATTCGAGATAAGTGAAAATACAAATCAGTAAGATGACTTTTATTTAGTTGTAATAAAATGACGTGGATGTTGTGCGAGGCTCCTTGAGTATGGTTGTCATGTTTGAACATGTATGTGGTTAAGGACTAGTATATCAGTCTATTTTAGAAAAATTATAATCCTGTTGCAATCAACTTTTCCACTGAATTCAACTGAAACTGATTTTTTTTTTTTTTTTCTCTCTTTGTTAATAAAGTTTCCTTTTTGTATCCTGACTGCACAAATCCATTATATGTTGAAATGAAATTATGTAACAAAACAAAGATAATATGTTTTCCTATATTTTAAACTGTATTTGACACAGAAAGGCAATAAGTAAGAATTATTGGTGATATGCACATATCTGACTATTGGTTGTGTTTTTTAAGGGGGGGATTCACAAGCTACCACAAGGTGGCAGTCTTGTACTACTTATAATTGACAGCGGAAGGCAAGAAGCTGAGGCTGTGGCCAACAAATCTATACTGAGGACAGGCAGGTGTCTGCTTAATAATTATTTTAGAGCTGTATCTTCCATTAGCAGACATATCTTCTACAGGATATGAATAGTTTCCTCCTTTTCAGCTTTGGCTGTGCAGGTCATTTTCCAGAGCAGACAAGACAAGTACAGGTGTTACTGATGATTAATGATGGCTTTGTTCTGTTCAAGTGTCTTATTAAGCCTCGACAGTGTGACAGCAAGCCTTCATGCAGCTGAAACTGGAGCAGCTAATACATATCAGTCTATCTATAATAATTTATAATAAGATGAATCTTGCCCTCTTTGAATTGTAATAGTCCTCGGGTGTGAGCTAGCCCCTCGAAACACATGCTGGCTAATTGACATTGAGCAGCAGCCAGGTCAGCAGGTGTCCGAATCAGGTGGGACAGAGAGAAGAACTCTGTTAAGGCAACCGGTGGGTAGGAAGTAGAGAATCCCAGACGTCTGGGAGCCTGGATAGAGCAAACCAGTTCAACCACTTTTTTAACAGGTTTAGCTCTCCTCCGGCCAGCCCCCCTTCAACACCTCCAGCCCCCCACACACCCACGTTGTCCCAAATGGCCCGACCCTCCCCCCAGCACTCTTCTCCTCTACAACACCTCTCCATCTGTCCCCCCTCCATCTCCTCCACCTCCTCAACTGATGACATCCCCATCAACCCCCACCCAACAGTGACTACAGGCCAGGTAAAGAGGCAGCTGGAGAGATTACACCAGCGAAA